>LR990941.1:4927032-5132032 GCA_905163415.1 Noctua fimbriata | reverse complement strand
TCTTATTGAAGATTCAGACTTGAAATCAATGTGTAAGCAATAAACTTGTATAAAGATCTATAAAATTGGAATCATCCTTCATGTTATTGAATAATTGTATTTCAAAACATGGAGTTGGATATTAAACGTAATGAGAAGCTTCTGCAACTAGTATGTGGTTGTGTAAGTTTATGATAATGTTATAGAACAACTTTTACAACCGTAAATAGCATTTTATGATAGTTTTCCTTATTTAGTTTATAGGTAGTTCACATCAACATCATCTGCTATCTGTTATAGGAGCCTCTTTGGTTATTTGCACTAAAAGAGATAAAACGAGATTTCTCATCTTTAGTTGTGTCATTTTATTAATTGAAAGTACATTGGCTCTAAAACTAGGAAAGCGCATGTGAAAGCTCGTTACCACTTATCATTCTTATGAATCAATTATAGAAACAGATTCCCAATAAAACAACCCGTAACTATTACATTTTATCCAGATTTTGGTGTTTTCAAATATAAACTGTCCATTTTGTTCGAAACAATATGGTACAGAGTTACATGATCAGATATAATATCTTTAAATGGAAGATAAGTGATGCGGCAGATGGCCTGGTCCGGATGTTAGTCATACACACACGTACAAAACTTTACATTGATAGGAGTGCGAATGAAGCTCTCAATAATTACAATTGAAGACTTCCCGTCGGTCGTCTCGACTCATTAATTGATTAAATCAAATACTGTATTTGATGTAAATCGAATCATAAAAATGACTCTGTGTAAGCTTGTAATTAAAAAAGCTTAGACATCTAGCGTAACGTCAACAATCACGACAGAAAATTAGAAGAAAACCAAGAAAACGATAAATAGATGGTGTGAAAGACAGTAAAGGGAGAATTAAGAACACAGAGAATAAATAAATATTAAGGAAATAGAAAATAATAGACATTACATGCAGTGCCGACGCCAAATAAGTTAAGACAGGAGGATGATAGTTCAAAAATCCATCCATATCCGTCATCCATCGAATGCCATACATCAATAACAAATGACTGCACCCACTTGGAATTACATTAAAGCCGTAGGCAAAACTAGGGCTATAAAAGCAGCAAATAGTATAGAATCAGCAACAGCAACACATTAAGACGGTTGAGCCAGGAAATCTGAGATCGACGCCAGAGATTCAAACGTATATAGTCACGTCAGCGCTATTAGTAAAACAGTTAAGGACTTGAAGACATGCTAACCACACGCGAAGTACAAATGGAACAATGTTTTAATAAGGATTAGGTAAATAGAGAGTTGTGTTAATTGCTTCCTTGTTTGTTTTAATGAAGAGGCGGAAAGCTCAATATTAAAGGTTCTGTTTTTTCATTCGGACGTATGTAACCCTAAAAGTGATTGTTGTAATGTCTTCCGTGCGTGGTGGGACATGATAACCAATAATTTTGTAGTGTAGGAAATAAGAAAGACTACACTATATGGACAGCAAGTTTTTTGAATTTAAAAAGTCAAATTACAAAACTAACAGATACTGAAACCGAAGCAAGATTACCAACGAATTTTAGGTTCCAAATTGTGTTAGATTTTGGAAATCATTTGAACCAAAACAACAAAAAGTCGTAATCATCAACTGTGTCTCCAAAATCATAAACTAAGATCCATTTAAAATAATCATTCCACACAAAGCAGATACGAATCAAAATCTCCAAGGTCACGGCAGAGTCTCACATCGCACCAATAACTTAACCCCCCGCGTTCCGAGTCAAGAGGTGCACATTATTGCCTATTAGCGATCATAAAACTCATAGAGTGCACGCGCCGGCCCAGAGGTTACTCCTACGCACGACACACGACAAAACGCCACTGATGTAGTCCAATTCATGCTTTGGGAATTTGTTTTTGACATGTCTTGTTAGTTTGTTCGTGATTGTAGAACTAAAAACGAAACATTGGTTGTCTTTTTGATCCTTTCAATTAGTTCCGTTGTGTGTGATGTGTGTTGGACCAAAACGGAACTTCTTCAGGTTATAGAGGAATCTAATTATCAAAAATAATACGTTTACATTCTGGTCTTTTGAAATACTGCTGTTTTATTTTTTGTCGTAAGGCCCGGAAAATGATGTCCCAAACTTTTCTCTACTCATCTGCCTAGTCTTTTTCCAACTATATTGGGGTCGGCTTCCAGTCTAACCGGAAGCAGCTGAATACCAGTATTTTACATGGAGCGACTGCCTATCTGACCTTCACAACCCAGTTAGTACTAGGTAATACGATACCCCTTGGTAAGACTGGCTGTCAGACTTTTTGGGCCACTGACTACCTAACGACTGTCAAAGATCTACAAATGACAGCCGGGACCAACGGCTTAACGTGCTTTCCGAGGCAAGGAGGAAACTCGATATGTAATGGGCGGTCACCCACCCACAGACCAACCTAGGCAAGCAAATCAAATCAAATCTAATGATCATAATTACTACGTTTAAATTTTGATACTTTGAACACTTCTATTCTGTCTTCTTTTTCTATTCTGTTATGGTCTTAAAGCCCGGAAAATGATGAATCAAATTTTTCGCTCATCATACCTAATCATTCACAGTCCGACTTCACCCACTGCTGGATCAGCCTCTCTTTGCTTGGGCCAATCTCCACGTTCTTGTGCGAGCCTCATCCAGGATATTCCCGTTAGTTTTTCTCTACCACTACTCAATTGTGCTCATGTGATAAATAAATCCTGATTCAAATTCATCCGTCCGTCTTAGCCTACTGCCGTCAGTGATGAACGGCAGACATGCTAAAAATATACTTCTGCCAGCCTTATAAGGAACAGAACACTCAATTCAATGATTACTATATTATACAATCCAGACATATACGGCAACTTTTACCTTTCAGCGCTAGTTGCAAGTGTTACTGTGTTGCGCCTAGACGATGTCTTAGACAATTTATCACTGTGTATATGTGAATTCACTTATTTATTTCTATTTCTTCTAGCCTTGTGTGGGTTGGAACTGTTTTACTGCACTCGTTTTACACATTGGCTAGAGAAAACAAAGAACTTGAGTTATTTAGATAGAAGTCGTCTTCTTCGTCTTCTTTCTTTCACTGCAAGCTGTCATCCACCACGAGGGCCCAGTGCGGGTTGGTAGATGTCACATGTATTAGAATTTTCTATTCCAGGTTTCCTCACAACGTTTTTCTTTACCGTCTTGAGAGCAGTGGTAGCTATTAATTGGCTACAACTGATCATAAAATAGAGTATTACTAGTAATTACTAGATTACTAGTAACTAGTAGACTAGTAGTAGGTTGTGTTGTACAGTAACTTTACGATAAGTAATTCTACCTATCGTATTATACGGTAGAAGACGCGCGGCGACTGTGCGCCTACGCAAGCCTTTATACGATGTCATGTCTCCGATATTTTTTATTACGACGTATAAACCGTTTATAAAATGTAATTAAAGTACCCTTGTTGATTTAATTAACGATTGTTACTAGAAACTTGACAGAAACGAGTTTTTTTTATCTGTTTTGTACTTCATCATTCTCCAGCCCTTATCCCAATGTATTTGGGGTCGGTGCAGCACGTCTTCTTCCATACTTCTCTATTGGTAGTCATCTAAGATATCGTCACCTTACTAGCTAAATCATCTCTCACACATTCCATCCATCGTTTTTTTTTTGTTTTCCCCTAATAGTAACCTACTTGTATTTAATATATCTATAATATCAGTAAGTTAGAAACGTGTTTTTTTGGCAGACAGGTTCATCATATAAGTATTTGTACAAAACTGCATTATTCTTTATGTCTATGAGCCTGTCGTTAAGACATTAGTTTTAGAAAATCTAGAGCGCTGTGACAGCTTCATATTAACAAAATTATCACAAATGTTAATTTATACAATATGAAAACCAAAGATGATTATATTCAATAGCCTACATTTCAACAATATTAATCATAGAAAACAAATTAACTATCCAATTCAAATAAAACCCAATACAGAATAGATTTAGCGAAATTTTATAATTTGTAGACGCAAAAGTTTGTCCAAGCATCCTATTAGCATTAATGTCTGCTTCCGAATTTTTAGAATAATTTACGAATTTTCTAGCGGTTCTAGGATTGTTTTGGCCTTTGCCGTAGTATTAACATCATCCTCTGCCATCCCACAGCTGGGCAAAGGCCTCTCTCCATGACTTGCAGTATGTGGGCCAATGTGGACCATTGGTTAGTTATGTCCAGCTCGTCCCGCCATCTACGAGGTTATTTCTATTTCATTTACCATGTTATTGTATAATAAACAATGATGTATTCTGGCGCCGTACAACGTTGTCATAGTTTCCACAGATATCTTTTGGGACATCGTCAAGATATTACACACGTAATGATTGCCTTCATACAAAGTTATTATGAGTACTTTGGATGGCCGTACGTAGGATAATTTCATCATTGTCTGTCCTATTTCAATGAAGTGTTGTAAGTAATATTTTAATGATGATGGAAATCTATAGAAGAATTTTTCAAATTATCTCTACACACCTTACAAATGTGCAAGCAGTGTAAGTGGTTTGAGGGATAATATAATCGCATCCTCTAACGCAGTTTGAAATCTTCAAGGTGACAAGAAATAAAGGCGTGAAAGTATTTCTTGAAAACTGAAAAGGCGGTATTTGGCGCGTGCGTATAACACTGAAACTCCGCCCACATCCAAGCAACAAGTAAAAACTTTAGTAGTCTGAGTTCCATTATACACTTCTTGAGCATATTAAACGTTATCATAAATACCACTCTACGCTTCATAAGCAACGTTATCGGTGTCTTTAAAAAGGCCATACAATTTGTTTCTGTTATGGTTATCAGAAGGAACTTTTACTAAAACACTCGTCCATTATCGGGCTGCCTCCAAAGATAAGTTACACGAACATAAATTATTATGTTAGCACGAAAATTCAAAACAGACCAAAAAACCACAATCACAACGACAAAAATAGTTCAAAAACTGACAAAAACTTACAATAAATTTCTTCTGGAAAATTGGTCTTCAGAGTTGTGACGTGCTGAACAAAAAAAGTAACCGCAAACACCCAAAAGTTATTCACACAGCACTCAGTTCATAAACACAGTACGTAAAAACATGAGATATGCGATAAATGCGTCAAGCGTGCGCACACGATGACGTCTCAACGTGGAATGGTATCTTGATGATGGTGAAGCGAAAGACCGGGGTGCGGTGAGGGGTGCGGGAGCCGAGGCGTGGTGGGCGTGGCTTCGCAGGTGTATCAAGTCGAACCATGATATATGCGCATGTTAACACTTGGATACGAACACGCCTCACTGTCACGTATGGAGCCGAATTGTCGGCGCAATGTTTAATTGTTTGTTTGAAGGCGAAAGTGTAATACACTCAAGGATTCATTAATAATACAAGTCTTCAGTCTTCTTGACAGTTTCGTTTTAAGTGCCCGGTGTCAAGCGAGGCTGACACTTCGATGGCAGTCGAGATAAAGTCTTAAAGATAAACCAATAGAGATTAAATTATTTCATCTCGTTTTTAATTGCTGTTGTTATCTGTACCGTTATTGTCATTACTGAGGATACAATGACGGACCTATTTGTATATAATCAAACGTTTATTTTTTAAATGAAATTAAGTTAATTTTGGCTTTAGAATTTTTAACTAACGATACAGCTAGGTAACTGTCGGAAAATGTCGTGAGGAAAGTTTTGAGTATGACTATGGATGGGTATAGTAGAGGAAGACCAAAGAAACGATGGATGGACTGTGTGAATAATGAGATGACGAGTAATAGAGAAGTATGGAAGAAGAAGACATGCTGTACCGATCCCAAATGTATTTGGAAAAGGGCAAGAGATGATGACAGCCAGGTAACTTGAAATGCGTACCCTAGCAACAGGTCTCTATTCCCGATGACAACAAAAACATAAAATTCCTTAGACCACATGTTTATTTATAAAACCACTGCAACTATAAACTTCAACCCACTTATAATTACGGTAACCTTCAAGTGCGATTTCTTTGAGTCGCGGAATCGTTCGTGTAAACATCAAGTAGGCATTAGCGGCCCGCAATTGCAAACCAGTGGTGAACTATAACTCTTGTTGACGTCTTAATAACAAGCATCCCTTCCGTCAGTGCGGTCCGAGATTTATCGCCATTCCCCCGACCGCGTTCACAGGGTTAACTCCCAAAACCCCTATCACAAAGAGCCTAAAGCTCAAAATCCTCTGCACTGATTCGCAAAATAATTATGAATCAGTTTTAACATCAGTAATACAATCATTTTAGAAATTAGCGCTCAACTTTAGAAACTTAATTAAAGACGCCATAACCAGTAATTACCCCATTTTGAATTATGTATTTTAATTGGTTCCCTTTAACAGGTGGCTGTGGAACTTTTGTCTGCGCGTTATAAACATCGAGCTGCCTTTTATAAATTCTGTACTACATCAATTTCTTAGTTTCTTCTCTAACAGGGCAATCTCGATCATTATTTGCCTAGCCTTTTCACAACTATGTTGGGGTCAGCTTTCAGTCTTACCGGATGCAACTGAATACCAGTATTTTACATGGAGCGACTGCCTATCTGACCTCCACATCCCAGTTAGTATTGGGTAATGCGGTACGCCTTGGTAAGACTGGATGTCAGATTTTCGGGCCACTGACTACCTGTAACGACTGTCAAAGATCTACAAATGACAGCCGGGACCAACTTGGGAAACTCTGTAAAGGGTGGTCACCCATCCACGGACCAACCTAAAGATCGATCCGGCTTAACCTGAAGATCGAACCGAGCGGCGTTTATTATCTAGCCACGAAGCTCTTCATATCGAAGTGAAAATATCTACAAGGAAATGAAGATCATCCAATCAAGGAAGAAGATGACTAGACCAGCGCTAGCGTCCCGGTTTTTAGCAAAAAATCAAAAGTTAACGGAAATATATACTTTGTAGATGACGTCATTATCGAAGGCCAAAGAGAATACTATAAAATGCAGGAAAAGGAAAGTTGCAGGATTGTTTCAATTCCTGTTTAACTGCCAGGTATCCAAGAGGGTTAAATGCGGAGGTAGAGAGTACTACAGTAAAACTGTAGAATCTAGTTTTATTTTCCTGATTAAAGATACTCTGCTGCGTTGGTTGTGACTGCTGAGCATGAGGTCCTAGGTTCGATTCCCAAGTCGGGCAAAGTGTTATCGGGGTTTTCCATCAGGAATTTCTTAGAAGCAGCCCCCTCCCTCTATTTCATGGAACTTTATAAAGAAAAACCTAGCAAATTTGGGTGTACTAATTTACTAGGAGCAACACTTCCTAACCGTTCTGGGGTTATGGATCTGATGTTATGAAGATATAGGCCTACATCAAAAATATTAGTACTGCAGCTAACACGTCAACAGGCGCGAAGTATAATTGCGAACTTGTTCGAGCTCCGCTTAATTAACTCATAACTCAAACTCGCACTTATCGCGAGCTATATCGAGCAATCGCCCACAGTACGCTCCGAGCGAAAAATCGATAAATAATCGCACACAATCGATATGCCAAACTTATGATTACTGTGTTGATATTTTAGTAATGTTTTGAACAGGTGAAATTATGCAAAAAAAAATCACAAACTATCGGAACATAATTGAGCTTGAGACCCGGTTACAGAACTAGTCAAGATAGGTACTTTAGCATCAATTTAATCATAATTTTTTTCAGAAAGGTCAAGTGCGTAGTACTCGACGCACGTGTATGTCCGTGGACGAGGTAAAAGGAGTATGTAAGGATCGTAGCAGGTGGCGTTCTGTGGTTTCTGCCTACGCCTATGTGAAAAAGGCGTGAGTTTATGTATCTAATCAATTTTGAAGAAATCACCAAGAAGTATTGGTACTCCCAGCTAATGTAGAGTGTTACAGATTCTCAACTTCAAATTTTCAATTCAGAACTTCTATGCCCATTCTATCATCGGACACATATATTGTGGCTTTCACCGCCTGCTTCTCAATTCCCTGATCCTTATAATCTGGATCTATTTAAAGTTCGAGTGAATCGGTTTCTTCTAGGCAAGCGTGCTCCATTTAGGCCATCATCGCTTCGGTATCGAGAATTTAAAAAAATAAAATCTCGACAGCTAGAAATTGAGAACCGTAAACTTAGGATACAAATGTCCATGAAAGTTCTACGGGTAAACCGAATTTTTATATTGGTGAAGATGAGCGTAAAACAGCACAGGTTACGTGAAATGCAGGTCCGACTACCTTTGACAACAAAACATAGAGTACGCAACTAACAATCAATAAAGAAAAGAGTTCTAAGGCAGTAATTAAATGATAAAGTTTTGTAATTCATTCAACAGATACCATATTATCACTGTCACTGATCAACGCTGTCTTCGTAACACTAGAAGCTTAAATTAACAATAAAACAAACAAAAAAAACAGACGTAGCTAAGATGTTGGACTTGGGTGATATTTTTAAGCAGTAGTTATTTGATTAGGTTTAAAAAAAATACAACATATTGCACCTTCTTTACAAATAACCGAAGAATATAGAAAAAAGTAAGAACTATAAAATCAGTAACGAAGTTTTTACCAAAACACAACGAACATCATCATCTGCCTAGCCTTTTCCTAACTAAGTTTGAGTCGGCTTCCAGTATTACTAGATGCAGCTGAATACCAGAATTTTACATGGAGCGACTGCCTATCTTATCAGTTAGTACTGGGTAATACATATATATAGCCTTTGGTAAGACTGGTTGTCATACTTTTGGGTCACTGACTACCTGTAACGACTGTTAAATATATCTACAAATTACAGCCGGGAGCAACGGCTTAACGTGCTTCCCGAGGCACGGAGGAAACTACGGTATGTAACACAACAAACAATCTAACAATATATCCTTGACTCAAAATATAAACACAAACTTAGCCCTATTTAAAACATAAACGACAATTATTTACATTCTAAACACACATTATAATCACACATAGGCAATCGTGAAAGGTTGCACGTAAATAATCAGCTGATCCGGTGATTTAAATACCAAACAATGGTACATACAGGCATTAAATCTTGCAGTTTCGCAATACACCCAAAGAAGCCTGAGACAATAACGGCCTAAACAATGTAAACTATATTGACATTTGAGAAATAATATTTATTTAAGAACAACCTAACGAGTAGAACTACAGTAATACTGGTGTAATTCTAACAATTTTGTAAATTACAAATGATGAGAACTGGAATTTTCGTAATACTCCTTTGTGCACAAGTAGCTACTTATACAAGATTACTTGTTACACGAATCCAATAGATGCAGCCAGCAGCCACATAAACATATTGCATCATAGCATTTAAGAATGCCAATAAAAAAACTTACTTCCACCACCAAACTACCAAACCTGCAAATTATACAATCAATAAATCACTTTGATATGTACAAATTATCGCCAAAGATTTCACTTCGATTAATAATTATTACGTTTTCCCTGTGATTATTGCTATTAATAGTTATTTACATGTAAACGTCGCACGCGCAGATAGATGGTAATGACCGGCTGCGCCAACGCACCGCGCAGGTGCAATAACAGTGTGGAGGCGAGGCGTGCCACTGCGTTGATTGATAGCACCAAAATTTCATTCTCCATTGAACGTCGCAACAAAAATAATGGCCCTGCCCTACTTACAAGTTTATTTTCATATTGAACATCGTGAAATATCTATTCCTATTATTGAATTAGACTCTATACATACACAACTAATAGATGTTTGAAAAATCTATATCCAAGTTTGGTGTCGTGTACAAATTATTTTAAAGTACGGTGACATAAATCAATTCGATAGCTTTATTATTAAGTTAATCAGCTTACACGCGCATACCTTTTTCCCATATTTCTCTTTCGAATACAATACGAAAACAATTTTATTAGATAGTTTGCTTGACACCGAGTCGGCTCTCAAGAAGATATAAAGATAAGCATCGCATAACTATTATGGATTTCTTAACTTTCCAGCTTCATCTGCGTCTATATGGCACACAATTACATAGGCATAATATATTGAAATGAAAGCGCGTGCGCCCCCATTCGCAGTGAGAGACCGGCCATACTCCGCCGTACCCAGGAGTAGTATCACGCAACGCCGTTTATAATTCAACAACAATAAACAGATAGTTAATTGCGATGCTGTCACGGGCGCAGTATATGGTAATGAGGCGTAGGGATCGCGGCTGCATGGACAATATCTCTCGACGGTGAAAGGTAAGACGGCGTCGGCGCAAACGTGAACAGTAGGCGTGGAAACGTAAGGGATGGTCTACCAGTTTAAGTTAACATTGAAGAGAGAAACAGAGTCTTTGACAAGACATATTGATACAATCTACATCACATGATTGATACAATCTAACGAAAGAAATACAACAAACAAAATATATAAGTTTTTGATTAGTTAGTTCAATTTCAAAATGCATGCAACACTCTGAAAATATGCGTATAAACTAACCCGTGATGAAAACCGATACAGGGAGCAAAGTTAGACATAACTTCCACCTGGATAGATCGAGCTTTATCGACATTGTTAATATTGTTTCAAAACTAAGAGAATAAAATTTTGGGTAAAACAGAAGACGAAAATGAAATCAAAATGGAAAGCAGCATGAAACCATAATTCTCGCCCAAATCTATCAACTTGAACCACACAAGCATAGTGTTTGCTTAGCCCATGGCCCGTGTCGGTGAGATAGGTGGTGTACATGCGCTTTCAGGTACGCCCGCCACAATCTGAGTAGCTGACACCAATAGGTTTTTATCAGCACCCATCGGGGTTATGAGAAAGTTATCGAGCGAAGCTGCAGTTGGTATTAGGGCTACAGGATCCACTTGGCGTGCATTGCTGCGCTCCGATCTTTACGACGCGTGTGCAAATTAAAGTCGCCAAGGATTTTGTGTGCAGCGAAAGTTTTAGGATACCTATGAAGAAAATATTTTAAGCTAAATATCTATCTGGTTGAAGTGATTTAGGTAGAGATGTTTGTTGAAATATTATCTAGATAGTTATAAAAAGAGACTTTACCGATATGCAGGTATCGGAAAGAATGAATCAAGCAATAGAGGCAGAACGCATAGACCCAAATAATATCATAGCATTTCTTATAATTTCAATTATAATATGAGAAAGGAATTTACACACCGATAGTGGAGCAGCTGAGATGTTATTTATGAGAAAATAAACTACAAGTGATCGTAAATATAACACGTAGCTAAAAGACAATATATTGATAACAATTTAATGAGACAATGTATTAAACTTTGATATATTAGATAAAACCAGCCAGGAAGAAGTAAATCAAACTTAAGTACACCATAAAATCACTAATAACGCCCTATCTAGTCATCTCAGTAATAGTAGCTTCAATGCGGACAATTACTAGTTGCATGATTAATTGCTTCCTTATTTACTTTGAGAACAAAAACAAGCTCAAACGTGAATTAGATGAGTTTATAACCTTGGACCACTAACAACTGGTTGAAGACAAATTAAATGTCAACTTAATTGACGCATGCAAAGTTTATCTGAGACTGCACAGTTGCTAAGCGATTTGCAAAATCTTAATAGGTCTCTTGTTCACTGGATTTATCATAATATTATCTTTTTTAATGAGTTAGTACTTTACCTTGGAATATATCTCATACTAATAATGAAATGGAAATTAGAAAGTAAGGCGAGACGCACTTCCGAAATTTAAAGTAAGTAGGTAGGTAGTTATAACACTCATTGAATAGAAGCCATCATTTATTATACATGTTCATAAAACAACAACATCAAAAAGCTTTCAGGATTTCTAAATAATTGTACGTCCAATGTGAGGACATTCCGTATCTACTTCAAGTGTTTTCACGGCGCAAAATATAGTGCTGCAAAGTCGTTTTCGTTCCCAAGCATTTATAACCCGAATGAATTTTCTATATAGACCGGCTTTCTTGAAACGAGGACGGGCCTAACGATCTAAAATCACAGTGTTGAGCTTCAGCGACATTTACAGAACATTATGTAGGTAACACATAGTGTTGTGCACGGAATCTAGTAACGAGTAAACGAATAGAATTACGATCTAATTATACAAATGCCGGTTGAGATCGCGTTGTAAATGTCATTTCACACTTACACAGACCGGGGCGGTTCGGTTCTCACGATATGGTTGGTTTAGTGAGTTTCCGCGATTAGTCGAGTTACCACGGACAACGATATAGGGCTAATTTTACGAGTACTGCTTGTGTAAGCTGGCTCTAATGAGCAGACATTGTGGTAAGTGCGGCCCGTGTAGACGTGGTCGAGTACTTGAGGCTTTATGTATTGAATTCATTTTATATTCGCTAGTTGTTTGAACAAACACAACCACACGAATACAAACGCTTTTCCTTTCAAATATTAGCTGAAGGGTTATTATGGCAAGTTTTCGAAATTGCTAACAAAAAGTTATCGTAATACAGGAAACATTAATAATAACATGTTCTCACGGTTTCGTTATGAATTTGTATTGCCAATTAGTATAATCGATCTCATAATAGATATAATTTATGAACTGGTTGCCCGCTACTATAGAACCAGAGACTGGCGAACTGAGACTATTTGCATTTGCAGCACTCTTGATTTTCGTCGAAAAAACTATACACGCGTGCTTATTATTTAATATCCTCAGAATTAAATAGAACTATTAACTGACATTTCCCACGCGATTAAAGAAAAATCGCACGTCCAAGTACCATACAATGTAACTTTTCGTAGAAACTGCGCAAACGCTCCTAGCAATTCTACTTGCTACCATTTGCGAGTTCCACTTATACCCTGAGGGAAGTACTAGTTACAAAGTACCAACACGCACGATATAGGACATATTTAGCCACGATCGATAACCAAAGTCTCAGTTACAGGGAGTCGTGTAAAGGTCAACGCATACACGACTGCCGTGTGTAAAATAATTCGTAGTCGAAATCGGAGTGGAAACAAGAATCGCTGCGAAGGCGAACAACTGGATCCCGGCAGTTGTGATAAGTAGAATTTATGTTGGAAACAGCGTTGGTCGTGTTGTATTATCAAATTTATCAATAACATAAAGTAGGGTAAAGCTGATCTGCAGGGATCTGGCTAGCTACTTACAGTACATTTGAATCAGGTCGTCAGTACTTTGTAAGACCGTCAACTTAAAATCGTGGGAATACCTGAAGGATATGATCAAGTCGAACTGTTTTTGTATAAAGTGGGAAAAGGACCAACCGCTACTACCTTATCTTAAGTATCCCTAGGAATATTCAAGATAAGATACAGTTTAAGTTATTCTAAGGTAGTGCAAAAAAAATTGACACTTTCCAAGCAAAAACTCCAGTGATGAATTATATGGACGACATGTTAAGATTGACTAATTAGTCGGTCTTTATTTACCCGATATTCTTCAGGCGTTTTCAGTATTTGAACAATGTTTTTTTTATTAACGGTAATGTTAAAACTGATACATCTGAGAAAGTCGATGATAAAGAATGCAAGTGTTTTTTAGTTCAAAAGTAGGTGTGTTTGAATGGAGCAAAAAAGTTACATCTTTTTTAAAGCCACAAGAAATAGTCGATTTATGGTAGCAAAAAGAGTAATTCCGCCCCTACTTTATGGAGAATCACAAACAACACTGGTTTCGCACATATTTACCTGCTTCAAGCGCTTATCTGACGATGTCGCAAGCGAAAGTCGCTAGTATGCCCTTAAACGTTCTGTAAAGAGTTATTAATATGGTCGGCTAGGTGTGGCGTTAGACTGAATGTGAAGCTTGAAAGATTTAATGCCGAGGTTGAATGTTCAGTCTGGTAACACTGATTAGATTTTGCATACGTTTCTATAACTTACGACAGAACTTTCAATATGGGTTGCAAAAACATAAGTTATGCAACTTATGTTTTTATTTTACACCGCAATAATTTGTGGTTGCTGATCTGACTTATAGTTTCCTCTCAGAATATGAAGTTTCTTTCTTAAGCTATATAATATCGCTTCACTCCTCGCAATCAAGACAGTAACGGCCGTATGCCGTATCGCGTGGAAATCAACGTGACAAGCATATAAAAATATTTTATTTATATTTGTGTACTGAAAACATTCTTGAGATAAGGATAAAAGCAAACCGTCGTTACAGGACTGAACAGACTCTTCTACCATTTTATTACATCGATACTCCAAGATGAGTATTGCGTATATCGTAGACGCAAACGATAATAGTCACACGCTTCAAAACGAATGTTATTATGCATAGAACATTTCAATACAAATTATCATTGAAAACGAAGCGAACAAAAAGCGTGAGGCATCCAATTTCACGGGCACTAAATAAAATTAGCATCAACTTGACAGAGTAACAAAGCGGTCTCAATAATTCGCACAGAACGAGCAAAGCGAACGTACAGACACACCCCATTAATCACAACACACCCAATACACTTATGCTCAATAATTTAATGAAAGTATAAATTACAAAAGCACAGAATTCAATTCAGCTAATATGCAATAATTGCTATAACCATCGGCGTTAGGCAGTGCTCGTAGGCGCAACGTGCAATCAAGAAAGAATGGCGCGTTAACATTTCTCTTAGAACGCAATTACAATTCAATTTTCTGTAAAGTACTAACCGGGATAATAAGAAGGCTATCGGCACAGTTAAGAAAAATAATAGTTGTACCTGAAAGGTGCGCGATTAAATCGGAGACGATTGTTGTCGCGTCGTCAGCCTTACTGCAGAGTTATGATCAATTACGAATGACATTGCAGTGGCGAAGTTTATGTGTTACCATCAAGGAGACTGCCTAATCAAATTCGTCCATCGTAGCAGCAAAGTAAACAAGCTTGAAATTGCAAAATGAATGTAACGGGACGTGGTCGTTCTGTTCGCGTCGCGTTCGCTTGCGTCGAAGATAAGATTCGCGGAGTCGGACTCGCGCCTATTGAGGGTCGTTACGAGACGCTGGCGCGAGATGATCGATAATAATGGTAATTTCGCTTGGAACACGTGTAGCATCGCTCGTTCGTCGGCGCGATCGCGATCGCTGCATACCTACCCTATTAGGACGTGCTAAAGTTAGACTAGATGACAGAATTGGCCTGCAAACTGTTGCTATCGCTTAGTAATTTCTAACGCATTATTTGCACAATACCAAAGATAGCTGCGACCAAAAACCAGATGACAAAATAAGTGAAATCATAATCCAACATAAAACAGCATCACTTTGGAATATGGGAGGTATTCCTCAACTCCATGTAAAAGCTATCTGATCCAATTACAATAAACAAACACAGAATTACACTAACAGAGATGCAAGCCACCCGGCGTTTTGTGTTAGGCATTGAGATATGGAAACGGCTAGCGTCACAGATACCCATTGAGAAGACGACACAAGAGGCTTTGCCGAGCAAACTGTGTGTATTTATGGGACGTCCAGCCTTCCCGGAGACCCATAATGGCAACACAATATCACAATACAGGCATAGATTTATGCTCGGGCGCATCGCGTTCTCGCACGCGGAAATCCCATAGTTATTTACCGGTTGCGAGTTAAGTGCGGCAGATTTATCGGTGGTGCGCTCGCGCCGGCCGGCCGACGATCTCGTTTCCGTGCGTCCCGTCCGCGTCCGCGCAAGTGCACTATGATAAATACCGCCCTGCTCTATGATACCACTATATCACGGCTTAAGGGAAATTTAAGCGCACTCAGCATAATTGCGGCAGAGGGATTGCGTGTAATTGTGGTGCACCAAGGTTACTGGGGCTGCCATCGTTATGATCTGCGTAGCGTCCTTGATGAGAGATCGTGACCATCTTGTTTTAACATCATGTTGTTACCATTCATGGGTGCCTTATTTACTAACTGTATCCTGCACCTTATGTTCTGCTAGGAATGCTTTTTATAGGTTAACGAGCCATTACAATTTATTTGAAAACAGTTAATCTGATGCCAAGATCGATCGCATTGATTACTGCTATTTCCAAGAAGTTCATGCTCTTGCAAGAAAACAAGCAATTAATTTCCAAAGATTGAACGGACTTCGAAGAACTTCTTTAAATATATTTGAATCTCTAAACAATTTGATGACACTGTATTTGTCACTTTAATGGTATTTTTGTGCCAGGAAACAGGCGAGTTAAAATTTCAATTACAGTGATGTCAGGCTACAAAGGGTACACGTAGAGTCAGCTTCGTTCGACGTTGTATTATTACGGTCCCGTGTGAAATTACACTCGGTCATTTGTCAAGAGCGAAGGAGGCGCTAGCTAGACTTGGTGTTCCACGGTTATTAATTTCATTAGCCCGCTCTTAATCAAACGCAGACGCGGCGGTGGGTGTGAACGGCACGACGCCTGTCCACCATTACTAATAATATTTACAAGTATCAATGAACACCATGATTTGTTCACGAGATAGCTCATTTATTCACGTGTCAATGCCCTGACTTAGAACTTATTTTGAAAACAACAATTTGGGTGTTTCCTAAAAAGACCGTACGGTCCAGACACGCGATCGTGAAGATTAATATACAGAAAAAGTGTTTCATAATTGTAGTGTATATTCTAAGAGAGCCGGAAGGTTAATTCGAGCAGGAGCCAATTCTCCAGCTCATAATATCAGCTCATAGATCATCTCGACGCTAAGCCGGGACAAGCGGTGAGGCTCAATTGTCGAGATTGGCATAATGACACGCGCCCGGGGCCTCCGGCTAACTTATGACCACATTACCGTGACACGCTTGACGCATGTCCAATTATTACACACAATCTGTTTGCTCGTGTAAAATATGAATAAGGCGCCAAGCGACCATTAATAAGAACATATCGTGTGTAGGATGTTAGTCACTTTGAAGGGACGAGATAATGTTGCTTGTAAAATAAATCCTAGACGCGGCACGCCGGGAAACAAATGAACCGCTAAGGGAAAAATATTGCAAAAACTGTTTAAAATATCGCCCACATTGTTAGTCGTAACGTGAGATATTACCGCTGCTGCTACGAGACCGAATATGTTTTAATTAGTAATAGGATATTGGATCATCCCTGCTAGAATATTCGCATTTTGACGTATAAGCATTTTGTGCAAAGCTGTGAAATATTGGCAGCATCTATCAGGCGTTTGATTGGCTATCTCCAGCGACCATCGGCAGTTTACATTTATTCTTGGGAGCGTCGGAAGGGTTCGCGGAAAACAATCATGGAAGATACATCCCTTGAGCGGCCCAATCAGCTGAAACAAATAGCAGTCATCTATCTAAACAAAACGAACCGCCTCGGCAGGAATCTTTAGCTTCTGACATGTTAAAACGCAAGACTTCATTTGTAGTGTCCATAATTTTGAAAGATAAGAAGAAATAGCTTCTGTTAATCATGATAACGAAGGCAATAATCCGCTTCATTATAATTACGATTAATATTCGAGTGTTGTCCAATAACGAGACCAGACAAGTCAGATAACTGATGCGGGTAGTTGACAAAATATTGTTGTTCGCGAGTGGACAGTGCTGGCCCGGTAATCCGACGGGCGGTGAGTCGGGGACCTTAATTAATGAACATTACTTAAACCGATTAGCCGTAGACCGCCCGGACAGTGGTCACGGTCCAAGTTTTAGAAGAAACACGAGAGATTAGCGTAACGAACGCATTTATAATGGAGAAAGTAAATACGACCCTAAAGTTTACACTTTGAGTAATCTTACAGTTTAGGTTTTAAACAAAACTTCTTTTGTATTATTTTTTTGCACTGTTCCGCATGAATGACCGCGGTCTCTTGCAGTTTGCGCAGACACCTTTTTATCTAATAGTACGAAGCACTAAACGCCGCAATATATGGGTATGTCACGATTTATCTATTCACCTATTGAGAATTTATACTTTAGGGCTCCAATTAAGTAGAAGAGAAAATATATTACCCGTGTTATGGTATTATTTAATTTAAACACTGTGTACTGGTCCTGTACGCGTGTACTTTAGATTTACTGCGAGACTTTTGCTATTGACTTTTATCTTGACGATATTTTTCAGGAGGAAATGGGTTTCAATTAACAATGTTGTCTTTTGAAAATTCGTTAGTGTATACTGAATCCACCCACGAGACTTATTATCTATACTTATATTATAATAGGTAATGTTTGGAGGTTTGTATGTAGGGGGTAATCTCTGGAACTAATGACTCAATTCTGAAAAAAAATTCACTGGAAGAAAGTTAAATTTTTCGTGGATGCTATAAATTATATTTATATCATGCATATTAGACGAGCTATCACAATTTTTGCCGACAAAGTCGCGGGTAAAGTGCTACTTACCTATTTGTTTTTCCCACCATTCATAACTTCTTCAACACCTTTCTTGTTGTGTGATGTTTTTTTTATTTATACTGACACACCTGTTCTATTCAGAGTTACGTATTTTCAACTTAATCCCCTAAGTTATAAAGGGTCTTGTCCACTTTCCAAGTAGATTAACTAGAGCAATCGGTAAACTCATTAATAACTATTACAAGTCCAAGTTTCTGACTTCATAATTATTTATAAGGTGTTAACAGTTAATTCTTTAAGTCCATCCATTTAGAATTTGTAATCAGTTGCTTACGGTTGCCTTTAAACAAACTTAGTTATTAATCGGCTTTCGATTCTTGTTATTTTGGGAATTGTTATGAATGTTATGTTTCATTAGCTAACGAGCTTTTGTAGTAGAATTTTTGTTCAGAACGTTGCGTTCATTTCTTATTTCGTACTCATAAAGTGCAGCTTTTTATTTTTCTTTTTTTTTCGGAAGAACCAACAGTTACACATTATATATTACAAAAAATAGAATATAAGGTCAAATGTCTTTTGGAGCTTCATGACGTTGCCAGGTGCTGCCGTTATCAGGACGGCGCTGCTGGTAAACATTAATTTGTGAAATTGTCTGTGGATGTTATTTATGTACATTAATGTGTGAAAACAAGATGGCGGCGATAGTTTCGAATATGGCCACGCTCCAATAGAACTACGGAGTAAGAACTATGACATAAATTTCTAGGTATTTAAAGTTGTACCTAAGTAACATTAAAGCTCTTCCAATTTATTTAGAAAATTATTTCCTTTACATAAATGCGCATGAAACAGGATTTTCTTGTTTAGTTACATAATAAAATAAAATATGCTAGATATTTATAACGACATCAGTGCAATAAAGATTTGATTTGATTTTGTAATATGTGCCTTCCAGTGGCAGTCCGTTGCGTGAACTATGCTCCGTTTGAACTGCATGATTGTGGTACTAGTGCTACTACCCACGCTTATTAATAAAACATTTTAGAACACCCAAGAATCTTGTTAATGACTTAATTTAATTATGTGATAAGCTAATCTGGTAGAGTTATGTAAGAAAATTATCTTGTCTTGTGTAGCTTAATGTAAAGCAGGTTATATTAGCATATTTTTATTAGGGACGCTGCTTCAATGAATGTTGAATATCAATGCATAACCTATTGCTTATCAGTCAGACAGACAGTAGCTTTATAAACTGTAACCTTTTATTAATTCCACGCACTACTCGACCGTAAATTGCGCGTTTTGGAAGTGTAAACGGAGCATAGTATCCATCTGCGAGGGTTCGACTGACCGGTACAAATGGCCAATATTCGTCTTAGAATCCTCTCCTATTTCAATATGGCAACGTATACACCTACTTATTTCAATTAATATACAGGGTGATTTTTTAAACGTTGGCAATACTTTAGGGGCCTGTAGTACTCATGAAAATAAGCAACTTTTACTATGGGACCGACCATGAAATCGCGAAAAAAATATCAGCTGCTCCACACATTATTGGTCGCGTAACTCGAAAAAATGCAGGCAACAGCAGATTTTTTAAATCATATTTCATAGTTAGCCCCATAGTAAGGGTTGCTCATATTTATGAGTACTTCACTCCCTTAAAGTATTGCCCACGTTTAACCAAACACCCTGTAGATGTAAACAATTGTATTTTATTTTGCTGTAAGTAGATTAGACGGGTCCATATTGGCTCACCTAAAGTTCATTACCCGAAATTGTTCTTCCTAATGATTTGTAATCCGAATGATCACTCTTCCTAAAACTTTTCATCCTAAAGTTTTCATTCATACTATTTGTAGTGGTACCGGCGATGTTCATAACACTCGTGTTTCCGAAAATTGTAATTAATAATTAATGTAAATATTTTTAAACACCTACTGTTTTTTTATCATAACGCTTTTATCCCTAAACATAATTACCATAATATTTTAGTTTAGAATGATTAAAGGTCATTTCACTGATTTTTGTCTTAAATGAATGAAATTCAGGTCAGAGTGTCGTCTTTGGGGCACTATGAAAAAAATACTTAGAAAAATTTCGCGACCAATTTCGAGGTAGCGCTCGCCGGCCGCTGCCGCGGCACCGCTCGCTTCGCTCGCTCGGCTCGCGCGTAGTTGGTCACAGTTCTAACCTAACCTAACCTATAGATCCCTTCCACATCGTTTTTACGACAAACGGTTAGTCGGAGACAAAAACACCAAGACACTTTTAGCCTTATATTTAGGTGTTTTATACGATAGAATCGAGAAAATAAACGATTTACAAAAATAACACTTTTTTGGAAAATAAAGTTACGCAAAATTAATGTGTATAATACTGATTATTATGAATAAAAAGAAATCTAAACAAAAAAGATATGACATAGAATAATAGTGTAAAAGATGGTTATGTTGAGAAAATATAGGAAAACAAATAAAAGTAATAGATGTTTATTGCTACTGACATTATGAAGTTGAATGCTTCAGAATTATGAATATTAGAGACAGAGTAGATAGGAATTGTGATTGTTAGGATGAAAAATGTTAGGAAGAACATTTTCGGATTTCCAATTATCGGAGTTGAACTTTGGCGCACCCAGATTAGACAGTACGGTAGTTACGGTACGGTCGGACTTTGTTCAGTAAATTGACTCTGATTCTTTTAGACACTCTTCCAAAAGCTTCTTTTTATTTTCTTCTGTATATTAGCTATCATTCTAATTCAAGGTTTGAGAAATTGTCGCGGGTACGGATAATTAATTACAAATATACACTTAAAACAAAAAAAAAATAAACAAAGAACATACTACATAATAAAACTTGTAAACGCTATGTACAGATTTCTAATAAGCCACTTAAATTAACTACGCCACGGCAATAAAATACACTTTATCTCAAAAATAATAGCTCATTCGTAATCTTAATAACAAATCTACGATACAAATTTTCTCACTGGCCTATTACAAATAATATTGAGATTCAATTAGAACCTATTTCTCCAGTATTAATTGGAGTCTTCCAGCTACCAAGAACATAAATGTTACTTCAACTAGAAATGCCATTTCTTGAGTACAACTCCCTGAAAAGCCCACTGCGCCTAGCGTGGAGTTTCAAAACGGAGAAGAAAAATGAACGATACATAATTTTGGTACTTGGTATGGCGTTTGAAGTCTCTTCTAGTTCAATAAAGTCCATGTAAAAGAGATTAATACTGTTCATAATATCGCACGGGTAGATAACCGAGTGGATACCGCAGGGGTGTGTCCAGCGGGCGGAGTCGGGGCTAACTTAGTACACAGAGACAAGAAATAAACAATACACATTTGTGTTTCCGATATTGAAAACGGGATTAAATTAAATTCAAAACAATAACGTTACATTTAAATAGTAATTTCACTATCTTTATTGTTTAAATGCATCTCAAAAGCGTAGTTAAATGCCGTTCAAATTTTCCTAGAATTTACAGCTTCGTGATTCACACAAAAGTGATCGAGGCAATCTATCTGAGGTGTCAAATGTAATATTTATTGAACTTGGTTAAGCATTCGCGGATTTAAACATTTTTAGTGAGACGTGACCCAATTCTCGTCAGAATAAAGGTGCGGCAACATCGTACGTGAAACCGCAAGCCCAAACACAATTCACCTCTACAATACGCAAAGGTCTCAGGGAATAAGCAGAGATGGAAAGAAGCGCAGCGTCGTCACGATCGTACAACCACTCAATTTCTAAAACAAAGCCATGGCTATACATTATTGTATTAGCCGCTACCGTTACATGCAACTAGGGATCCTGCTCTTACTACCGACCGGGTTTGTTTATTGAGCTGTTGTTTTACTATCGACACGGTACTGGAATTTAGATGGGTTTCTAATTAGCAACTAAGAGTATCATTCTTAAAGAAAACTAGTGCACAATAGGTGAACTAGTTTTCTTTCTTCCTTTCCTTTGGTTTTATTTTTCTTTTTTTTTTTAAGTGGCAGAAAGCAGATTACGATTTGAGACAGGAATCAAACAAAGAGATTTATTAGACTTAAAGAGCTGACCTAGGGAGTATTGTCATTCAAAAATTACCTGACTAGCGGGCTTTTGACACTAGACAGACGGACTTGTTACAAAGTAGTAACAAGTATTGGATTACGATTTTCTTCGATTTGACACGTCTACCGCTTGTAAATATTTGAATGTCTTTGGAATCAAATAATAAAATGTGTATACATATAGTAAAACTCTGAATGTCATAGAAGGATTATAGGCAGATTATTTGAGATGAACTTGACGCAGAGCAATGACAATATTCGGCATAGAGCAGAAGAATAATATACGGGGGACCTTTGCCCTATAACAACTAAAATAAACTTTAGGTGACATGACACCTGTTGTAGAAAAACAATTTAATTTCCTATAGAATTGAGAACGAGTATTCAATTATTCTTTCCAAAACGTCAAGCAAGAGGGCAAGAAGACCATTAAATTAAGATGATTGATTAACTTTTTACAGCGTCTACTCGATGTCAAACAGTCAACATAGACAACGCTGGACCAACAATCTACGAAAAATAAACAGACAACCGTAAAATCATACCAAAAGTCATTCACCCATGGACAAAAACAAAAAAAAAATCCCTTCGATCATAATCATACGTCGCGACCACTCATAGTAGGGGCCTCTAAACCTTGTGCTGCAAACCCGGCTCTTATAAAGACATGTTCGATTTAAAATTCACTCCCGGTACAGCAAAAAATAGGTCTCGGATGCGCGAGAGCACATTATGCAGGCGTGCCGCACGATCCGTGCAACTGAATGTTCCACAGGGAATGTTAGACTGCGGAGACAACGATGCTACAAGCTTGTGGTATACCCACGTAGTACAATGGGGTGTGTTGGAAAACAGAATCACATGTTCTCGGAACTTTTTGTACAAGCCTGTGGAAGTAAGACATTATATTGTGAGTTTGTAACTGCTGGTTCTCAGGGATCCCTTAGAGGCATAAGTAGAAAGCCAAGTGCACGTTGTACTGATATAAAATTAATGAAACATGGAATTGTTTTCTTTTTGTTTGATTAATATTATTAACACAGTAGATGTGTTCTTAATTCGTTCATCAATAAAGTCATTTTCCAGAACTGAAAAAAGTTTGCTATCAACCGTTGAAGAGTTCTTTCGTGAGGAGACGATTACGGCTCCAGGATTAAGTAATGTTTGTCATAGAAATGTATTGTCACTAGAACTAAAAGTGTGTGCAAATTTTCAGCTCAATCGTTTGGGAGGAACTGGTGTGTAATTCAGTTTCAAGATTTGACCAATACATACTAACAAACAAACTAACTGAATAACAAACAAACAAGGCAAGTTCAAATAAAAGCTTTTAAAATAAAACCAAGTTAGATCGATAAGTATCGTAATGCTCTAATGATATTGATGTTAACAAAGGAATTGCAGAAAGACACTTAAAGACAGGTGACAATACCGCGGTCCTGGAACACAAAGCGCAAAGAAGGAACATGGATGGGTTCCACTCCGCCCAGAGCGGGACCCATTTGATGATTCCATTCATCCAAAAAAATAAGACAGGTAACAATAACAATAAATTCGGTACTTACCGGTCAATCATTACGCAGCCGCTCGCTTTAATCTGAAACCAAACACAACTTTATGAGAAAATTCATAATCTGCGCGACCAAACAATAATTGCATGCAACCGATGACATAAAACTTAAATGTCTAAGCGAACATGACCGAGGAAGCAATCTCCAAACTAATCTGTATGCAAATCCCTTACAACAATAACACGACTTCATTAAAATCTGATCGGCGAACACTAATTTCTATACGAGATTGGAAACCCATCCAAGGAATTTTCGATCCATAAACCAGGCTCTAATAAATTCTGATGACAAATTATAAAGGCAATTTATATCCATTTTAGTTTAAACAGCTCTAAATTACTATCGTAAAGAGGGCTGTAAAGACTATAGACACAAAGGTGCACGATGCATCCCTGACATAAAACTGGCGATATTTGTTACCATCATAAACTATTTTATAAGTCAACAGCGTTCAAGAAACTAGGCAACGCTTAAGAGGAAGCATTTCATGAGATCATCTCCTTATTTACGTGTTTGTTGAGACTTCAATTTATTACAGAGTTAAAAATGTTAATGTTATAAGACGGTATATTACACACAAGTGAGCCAAATAGAAAATCAATATTATGAAACATGCGTACGCATTTAAATATAATCTTGTAACGTAATCCGCCTTAAAGCAAATTAGATGACAATATTTTACTTGTCACGTAGTGAACACCTGAATAGAGGTATGCCATTTAAGCGGTTTAATTGCATGGAAAAAACGACATTCCAATAGCTTATGGCAAAGCAATCGAGCCATAAATAATAGTTGTGTAATAGAGCAATAAACTATGAGTATTATGCATGATAGTATATGCGCGCGCGCAGGTTGCGGATGCAATTTAATCAATCGTTAGCAATGCCCTGCAAATAAACAAGAATATTATTGATGATGGAAATAAATATGTATGTCAGACGCATTGATATCTTCAGACCTAATTTGTTTAAGAATGAATGGAGACTGACAACTTGACATCATATCATAAATTCCCGTTACTAGTAACAAACTTGGTTTGGTTGTGAAATTCAATGCATGCGAATAGACGCATGAACTTATAAATCAAAGCCAGGCGAAACTACGAACGAAATTGAAGCCAGTAGCTAACCAAATACACCGTTACTTTATTGAAGTGCCCGAGGGCAAGGATAATATTCATTTCCTATTTATTTATTTTATTCAGCCGCTTGGCTACCGCGCGCCACGGTCTCACGACTCAATCTAATAAATAGTACTGGTATTACTGGAAAAGATATTCAGTAATAAGATATCCAGTAGCGCAATATACGCCTATGGTGCTAGTGAACGATAATAGGAAATTATTGACCTGGCAACGCGTATAAAGAAGGGGAAATGCGAACTTCAGCGCGATGCAGCACTAAAAACTTTGTGGCTACAATAAATAGGAATTACAGAAACATCGGAGAGCTCTGAAGACTTACTTTAAAGGCTTGAGGCTGAGTTAGTGGGGGAGTCAACGCGGAGGATCTATTTGTGTAACAAATTCCACTTAAATCAGTGTACAACACGACTAGAAAGTGTTCCAATGTAACGACAGCCTGTCACGCCACCTCACCGAGACAATGTGCCCAGTGCAACACAATCGAGTATTAATTTAGGAGAAGCCAGCGGCACGGTCACGCAGAGAGTACCGTTCATACCTGCGGCTATACTCCGGACAATTTCAGAAACGACTGAATTATCTCTCCTATTTGGAACAGTAGTAATGTCTGTCAGTAGGACAAATACATTTAAATGATAACACGTCAATTTTGAAGGAATAATTAGATGTTAGTCAAGATCCGAATGAAAAAGCCTTTCAACTCCAATTAGATGATGATTAGATTAAATTACAGGGCATCAAATTTAAGTGGTGCTGTAAATATACTCCTATAAAGTTAACAGGACCAGTTGAACTTTCTTAGAACTACGGAAAGCTCAACTCACGATGTCGGAGTATCACTTTTGCGCAAAATTTAAATTGCAACGTCTACAAATTTGCATCTGCTTCTAACGACATACATCGACGCCTCTCACGTAGCCTCAGGCTTATAAACAAAATTAACGTCTACCTTGAGCACCTTTCAAAATGTTAGACTGTCAAAGGCTGTGAGTAAAATTTTGTTGAATAAATGCGTTGAGACGAATCGCATAATGTGAACACACGTAGCATTGTCTTAGCACATTATTACTGGATCATAAACGCGTCGCGTTCCCGCCTGCTTTATGGTCAGAGCGGGACTCACGATGGCAATTTCATAGGACATTTACCGGTGAAAGCCCGGGACGATTTGTAGAGCTCAGGGCGATAACTAAGTGGCCGCCTGCCAGTAAAAACGGTGATGTGTCGCTAAAACAATTTGCAGTAACGCGAACTTTGTACTGAACAACTAGGCGAAGAGAAAAATGCCGACAGCAGTAAAAGAGTAGACGTTTCGCCAATAAATTCTACAGCAGTTACAAATCTTATTCCACAAGTGAATGAATAAACTGAATGGTAGGTAAGAGCTAATAAAATAAATGATAATTCATAAGCACACAATCATATATCTTAACCCAATTAAGAATACAACATTTATCAAATACATCCATGTTTTAATAATCAGATGAGCTCGCCGCCTTTCGAGTGTGTTATTTGAAATCCCTACAATTATTTTGTGCTTAGCGCCGACTGTAATCAATCAAGTTTGAATATTAATATACTCATTGGATTATTATTATAAGAAATCTAAACTGCTACGACTACCAGTTTCGGAGGTCGATTTAGGGACATATTTACTACATGTTTCCTTTCCAAGCAACGTTTATTTTAAACCAAAAGGAAGGATATCGAATCGATTTACATAATTAACATGAACATTAGAATTCTTAAAACTAACTTTGTATGTAAATGAGGGTGTCATTGAAATGCAGCCGGCCCCGTGTTTTTGTTGATTTCTGTCACAATACCTGCTTTAACTCGTTTTGAATAAAAAAACTGTGTATTTAAAACCGAGTGATACTTAATACTACAAGAAAATGTGCATATAAAATATCCCTGGGCGGTAAGGAACACCGTGCATTAATAAAAACAAACATGCATTGTATCGGGAGGATCTAAACAATCCCACAATACAAACTGAGGAGGCCGAATTACAGCGCAAATTCGCTGCAAGCAAGTTTATGTGAGCGCATCCACCGTACTATAATTACGGCCTATCAATGCGGTACTGGTTTATTGAAAGCCTGGTTGAGGGGCGGGGGATATTAAGATGATGGCCGGCTTGTAATTTGATGGATTAAGGAACACACCCGCGGGCCTAACAACATGTAATGACGGTCGCCTAAAAACGTCTTGATCGCACATACAGGTACACTATGTGTACTGAGGAATGCGGAATCCGAGGAATTCGTGTTTATGCTTCTTGTGATGGTACGGTACTCGTCAATTCAATGGCAGATTTGCAACCTTGCAAGTAATGGAAGCCGTGGAATTTAAGGACACTTCTCAGGACCTTCAACAAGATTTTGGGAGTTATATAAAAAAATTCAGACTATCAGTCGCCTCATCATTATACTCTTGTAATTCTGATTTGCCTGCAGCGCAGTTTCACTTTTGCGAGGTATATCTTAGGATTAGAATACTAGGGTAAACTTTATTGTACTCTAGGTCCAGATTTCCAACGATCTCACCAAACATTAAATTGAGATTGGCACAATTTGTGCAATAACTGTAAAACTAAGGGTGTGCATATAAACTGACAAATTTTATTATTATTCAAATGCGAATGCACTAGCGGTGTTAATTAAATATAGCAGTAAATAGTTTAGTTTTACTGCAGCAATTTATAACGTTCTTGGGTTATAATCAAAATTATTTACAGTACTATGATTTTTGGGGTTGTTGCTGTTGGTAAAAAAGGATGAAAAGATTTTTGAAAAAAAAAGCGACGTCTCTTCCGATTTTGGCCAAGCAGACATTAGAAGAATAAACAATAACGGCAATCAACAAGAGACAACTAGGTAAGGTCATTTAGAAAATGAATTGGTCCACGTGAGAGATACAATGTTGAGATCATTGTTGTGAGATCTTGATTAACACAATGTTAAAAGGAACGCCAATAAAAAATCAGAGGATGACGTCAAACACCAACAGGGCATGATAAGTAAAAACACATTTAAAAGAAATACGGCAGGTGTCTGAATAAACAAGGATGGTAAAGATGCCGATAAAAGTAAACTAGAAAATAATAGCCGAATCTTTTACTCAATTAGTAGATCAATGAATGACACTAGTCGTAGTCTTGGATAAATCTAGCAAGATTGGCGAAAACAGGGGAGAGATGCTGAAAAGGGTAGAAACGCGATTATTCCCGATGTCCACCACTTGTCTGGCCACCACTGGGGGACAGCGAGACAACTTTAAAACATTATTCTCGTTGTCCACCACTGGGGGACAGCGTCACACCTTTGTAAATTATTTCCATTCGCCACCACTGGTGGACAGCGATACGGATTTTTTAACATTCCCTATGGCCGCCGTTGGGGGACAATGGCACAACTCTTTTGATCCGATTCCCACTGGCCATCAATTTAATTTTTTTAATCTAGAGACCGGTAAAGGATAGCTTAATATACTTACGGATTAGATTTTTAGCAGGGCTAAGGGTAAGACTAATTTAAATATTTATAAATTAAATGGTAGGTAAATAATAGTCATATTCTTGAATCAACTTTTATTAAATGTTTCACTCAAGTATTAAAAAATGATCCTACTACTTAGTATTATATAATATAGCTTTGATTGCTTATTTTTTATTGAAGTGTGTAATTAAATATTTTTATTCCTCCGTCGAGGAATAGGATAATAAAACTGTGATTATGATTGTAATGTTCTAGTCGATTTTAAAAATTGTAGCCTGTCAACCAGCTGTGGAAATTAAGTCGGTTAATTACCCACTTCAATAAAAAATAAGCAATCAAAGCTATATTATATAATACTAAGTAATAGGATCATTTTTAAATACTTGAGTGAAACATTTAATAAAAGTTGATTCAAGAATATGACTATTATTTACCTACCATATAATTTATAAATATTTAAATTAGTCTTACCCTTAGCCCTGCGAAAAATCTAATCCATAAGTATATTAAGCTATCCTTTACCGGTCTCTAGATTAAACAATTTAAATTGATGGCCAGTGGGAATCGGATCAAAAGAGTTGTGCCATTGTCCCCCAACGGCGGCCATAGGGAATGTTAAAAAATCCGTGTCGCTGTCCACCAGTGGTGGCGAATGGAAAGAATTTACAAAGTTGTGACGCTGTCCCCCAGTGGTGGACAACGAGAATAATGTTTTAAAGTTGTCTCGCTGTCCCCCAGTGGTGGCCAGATAAGTGGTGGACATCGGGAATAATCGGTAGAAACGTAATGTCCTGTAAGGAGGTTGGTTGACAATAGCTATGACTGGTAAAGATTACAAGACATAAAGTTTAAGACATAAAAACCATTGCCTGTTGAAACTACAGTGAGATATGCAGTAACAGAATGACAATAAAATTCAAAGACCCTACCTCTAGCCATCACGGGCGTGACACAAATGTCACAGATGTCAACAAAACGAACCATAATGAAGACTTGCCCCCAATATCACTGCACTTGACGCATTGCAAAACGCTAACAAAAGTACAATGTTCCCGCAATGGGTCTGACTTTAGTTGACAGTTGGACATGATGTGGCTCGCAGAGGCGGGTCCGTTCAGCCCACGTCTCCCCGGAGTCGGACTAGTGCAAGTGGCCGTGAGAAATGTAAGGATAATTGTTTTGAAATTATATCCCATCAAATTGTGGATAAAATGTGGCTATTGTTCCAAGAGCGGAGAATCGTGTAGTTGAGAATGATTTGTGTTTGGATCTTGGTTTTATAGGAAGAGTAGGAAGACATTATAGTAATGTCCAAAAGCATAAGCATCAAAAGTATATAAGCATGAGTTTCAAAGATGAACACGGTTAAACACAACATAATCACAATTCAAATCCGTGCAAAAATACATCTGTAAATCTAAAATTCCTGTACAGAATCTCAAGTACCGGCGTGTCCTCGCAGCATAACATTAAAATCCAAGCGTCTAGCCAACATCGGTCGATAAATCACCAATGACGTTGTGTAGCGATTAAAATCCGCGTCGTCTGCGCAGAACGTTTAAACAGGCGCGCGACTCGTGAGAACACGCCGTATAAAACGGTAAGCAAACATTCCTCGGACACTATGAAAATTTTCAATGGTTTTAATCGCAGTGAAATTGAAATGGCACTAGATTGAGATTTCTATGCGATAGTTTATAGAGGCATGACCGGAATGAAGCTCTTGCATCGTCGTTAAAACTGCCGCTAAATGCAAAACAAAAATAGATTCCTGAACACTTAAAAAGCTTTTTATCGTCCTATTTACTGCTGCAGCTATTTCTGTGAATATCTTATGCATATTTAAAACCCTTTCGCGAACATTGTTTAGTATCGGTAATAGTATCTAATCTCGGGTTGGAATCATCCCACCCCAGTTCACTTTCCCCGGTGCATTCCGACGCGCGCCTCAATTGATTTTCCACTGGTAATGCTTTGCTTATAAACTGCGCCAGAGACGGGACATGGCTTGTCGACATCCGTTTGAGATCTTAATGGAGAGAGCCCGTGGAGCTACTGCTCACGACTATCGAGAATTCGATTCTAATGTCAACACACTCTGTTTGTTAAAAGTTCAACAACTTTCAACTACCTATAAGTCTGTTGAGAACTGTGAATACTAATGAGCTGAAATTGTACAGAAACTAAATGAAAGTTTACTTATTTGTAGAACTATACGAGTTCGCAAAATGATGAGGCTACCAATTCCGACAAACCAAGTACAATGGCTTAATATATCAATACATGGTACAACAGACGTCTGTATCAGGTAAAATATGAAGCTGCCAGAACAAACAGTACTAGTAAATAACAATAAAGTGCTCACTGCTCACCAATCAACTTAAATTACCCGTTTGAAGCTTAGGAAAATTACTTACTTCGAAATAACTTACAAGATAGATTTCCGCGAGTTATTGATCATATATCAATTGAATACTATTGGCCGGAGGACGTAAATGTCAACTAGGAGAAAACGGCAATCGGTAAACAAATTGTAAGTACTCGATGGCATAGCGCTATTGGGATCACGGTAATATCTGCAATATTATACCGTTTTCCTGGTCAATTGGCTTGCCCAGCACTAAATATCAGAATATCTGCCAACGATTCCGTGTGAAATGGAAATTTTCCTTGTTTAGACAACGACAGCCGTGACCTTCTAAATCGCTATGTACACGAGACTAAGCTTTTGTAGAATGCTTTTACAAGTGATGGACATAGACATGCCAGTTTCATTTGTTTTCCCTAAAATACTTTTACTTGAGACTGTATTTCAGACAACAATGTTAATTTTGGCAACATCTACAACCATGTCTTCTTTATTAGAAGAACGTCAATTAATGTCTACATCTAACCCAAATCACCGATTAAGGCAACAATTCAAATGCCTCATACACGAACCATTAAAATATGTTCCTTAGCTTTCATGTACCGAAAACCATTTAAGTAACGTTTACCGGTTGTCTCATTATTCGGAGCCATTGTGCCTTCCAGGTTTAGCCCAGACGGGTTAGCCATAGCCGCTATGGATAGAAGATGGGCTGTACCGATACCTTAATTGACGAGAGCTTGAGTTCCCGAAACCTTAGAGCTCTGCATAATAATGGTGCATAATCCCTTATCGAGGGCCCAACGTTAAGGGGAATGGTTGGGGGCTTTAGTTTAAAGATAGAAGTTGCCGAAAATTGTAAAAGTTCAATAGAAACGCCAAAAATGGATTATCTTTTCTACCGTTTTCTTTTTCATCCAGGTCTTTTTCTTCGTGTCGCTCATCCAGGTGATCGACATAGGGCTTCACCAAAGGACTTGACTATAATGCATTGATTTCATCTGGAAATGCAATGTGGTCGATGTACATGTCAAGTCTATTATTAGGAATACAGTATTTAAATTTAATATCGTGTTACATGATGATACAGGATACCCTTTGGACGGAGTACTATACAAATAAGCCTATCAGGCAAGAATGATGGGAAGAGATATAACCGATACGTTTGATGGGGATCCACCGTCTCCGTCTTCCACAAACCATTTTGCATCATTTCGAAACAAGATATTATTATACAAGTTGGCTATGTTTCACACTTCCTCATTCTAAAACCAATACCGCATCACAGACTGCACCTTAACCGTCTAAGAGCCGCAGTTAATAGCGGTGGGCACACAATACGTTAATTAAATCGTCGTCTAGTGGCGAGGCAAGTCGCGGGCGTGCATCTAGCTAACGGGCACACACGACTGAAGGGTGAACTACACCTTCATAACGTTGATTCGCCTCTTTTTAACGTTTTAGGTGCTTTCTCACGGTTTTTTTTTCCTTTGCGTTCTTTCTTGGGAGGTCATTTGAGGTTTCACAATTCTTTTCTAGAGACTCTAGAATTCCGCCCGTTTTGTTGGATTGTCCAATGATGTCTTCGTGTAGTATGGAAATTATCAGGTAACTACTTCATTTTACTAGTAATTGGGTAGGCTCTTGATGTGGACCTCGCTATCACCATTGCTCGTCCAGCGCTTTATCAGAAAGCCGCTGGATGAAGTCTATAAAAACCATATTTATATTGTTGCTGCAGATGCTTCGTACAATTATGTAATAAGGATTATTTTCACCAGTATGCATCCTACGCAGTACTCATGTCACATCCATATTCTTATAATAAAGTAACTCATAACTCGTAGCCCTAAAAACATCAGTATGCCTACCTAATTATCCTACACTAAAACCGTATTTATCACTAGTTAATTACACCAAACCTTCTTCGTTAACATTTCTCTTACACCGTTAACTCACACTTCCTAATTAGCGGTAGCCCGTACTAGCCCGTATTATCTATCAATCAAGTCCAAAGGTAAACAAACGAAGAACTAGCGCCGCCGCCGCATCCCAATAGGGCACAAGACTGCTACCGGCTCAAGCCGAGATTACCTTACCTTTATCTACTAGCCCTTAATTGGAAACTTTTAATGTCAAACTGCTGCCTTGTACCCTTAACGGTGCTTTACTGGTAGCGTATAAGGAGTCACTTAGAAATTGTACATGAAATCATTACACTGTTCGGATGCGTAGATGGAGATTTTTGGTCAAATGTCAGTGGTGTGTGGTCTGTCTATGTTTATGCCAATTAGCTGAATAAGAATTATTTCAATTTCTATCTCCTTAGAGGTTTACTTTTTTTAGGGATAATTGAGTGGGTTTCCAGGTGTGTCGCTTATTCTGCCAGTATCATCAAATGGATTGACTGCATTCTCATAAGATGGCTGAAAGGGAGTGTAAATTTATTTATTTACACCATCTTTGTATCCTTTCCTGTCGATTAAGTAAAATAGCTCACGTCAACAGGTCAGGACATGAAGGTTGACAACTGATTATATTGAGGGCTTTTGAAAACATAGTGTGTAAGAAAAAATATATAACTGGAAACTTAAATAAACATAACACCAGGCCTGTAATCCCGAAGGGTTAGGCAGAGGCAGTTCGCCAATCTCACGACTCATTGACTCATGCATGACTGAAAACATCTATAAAATTTCATTTCTTGAACTTAGAACGTCATTTACTGATGACATTTGCATGTCCTTACCACCTCAAGTATATGCTCTCTATAATCCTATGCGCATTCCAGTAATTGCATCGTGCATTAAGACAATGAGCGATCTCCGTTGCCTTCTAAACTTTGACAGTTCAAGACGATTGTTCTTTGTAATTGCATGCTTTATTACACTAGTGATTGCATACCGATGTACAGTCAGTATGGTACGTGGAAGTTTTAGGGGGCTTTAATATTTTCTGATAACCAGAAAAGTTTAGACAGAATAAAGGGTGTATATATACTCTTAACGAAGCCGAAAGGCTTGTTCTCCCAATCAATACGATCATTTTTTTCTTCTAGACCATACCTGGGAACCTTCTAGTAACAAAAATATTGGTGGTCAAAGTTCCAGCGCTTTCCCAAGTTTTTTTTTTTAATATTAGTTTTTAAGGTTATAACTTTACTTTAAATACCTCCATGACCCGTTTCCTACTCAATGCATCCACCAGCATAATGTTTTGAGTCGGTTACATTGAGTTTTACTGTAAAACGTGATTTTCCACCCAAAAAAAAAGTCGTATCCCAGCAATATTTTTTGCGTACAGTTACACTTAGTTTGACGTACAGAATGCTTGCTTGACGGCTTCGTGAAGGGTCCGTTTACACCTTGTATAGAGAGGATGTTCATATCATCACATGTCGCCCTGTAACCCTCCTCATCAGGAGAGATGAATAATAGCATATGACTAAAAGAGTGATGAATATAAATGTTAATGGATGAAAAGGGAAAGGAAAACCAAAGAAAAGAGGGGTGGATTGTATGAGGAATGCTAACAGAGAAGAAAGAATAAATCATAGCTTAAGGATTGTCAGGGTAGGACAGAAGAAAAAAACGTGTTGCGTCGTACCCAATGAACATGAGGGGGTGCTTTAACACTCTGTTCTGTAATTGTTTGAAACGAAATGCAGCGTTTTTTTTAGACAGGAAGTGTATCTCGTCTAGACTCACTTTCTGAATTGTAACGACACCTACAACTTACTAGATAGCATTGTATCATCCGTAAAATGGCATCATATAAAAATAGTCGCATCGTATTTTACCTGATCGACTTGTTTTATTTGTATTACAGCTGCACTTGTTCCTGCTACTTTTTAACAATCAAATCAAACAAATACTTTTTTGCAACCATACACTCATGTATACATAGACGCAGGCCTTTTTTTCAAAAATAGGGAAATCAGGATCTACAGAACGCCACCTGCTACGATCCTCACATACTGCTTTCCTACATCTGGTCATACACGCACATCATCATTCAATAATTATTTCTGCAACCAACTGTACCGAATCTCAAATCAGAGCAATAATACTCAATTATCCGTCTTAGCAATGCAAATACACACAATTGAAGTTTGCACCGACATTACTGTCAAGTGACGAACGACTTTTAGTTATAATTCACAACTATTGTGAACTATTAAGTGATTTGTGGTCGGTAAACTTTAAGTTGCTCTACGTGTCGTAATTAAAGCTATACGATTCGTAGAAGGCAGGGATAAAGGTTGTTATTACAGATGGAAAAACAGGAAAATACTCTTTCCCTATTAAAAAGATTGTATGTTGCAATTATGTAAACAGCGATAAATTATCGATCGGAGAACTGGGGAAGTCCCTTTGCAATTATATTAGGTATGCACTTGTTCTTGAAAGATATGTGGTGTGATATAACGAGTATGTATGTAAATAATCATATGTATTTATGTATGTATTATAAATCACGCCTTCGAAGAGAGAAGAAGGTCGCAGCTAGATTTAAAGCGTGATAACCTTAAAACTAGGCCACCTGCAGCTATACCCTACAATTTCGTCAATGGTGTTCTGACATGTCCGCTTTGTGCTCGGAGTTTTTCGGCCAAAGTTGGGTAGGTATGCTAGCCACTTGAGAGGACATGATAGAGCAGCACACCAAAGCTCTCGACAACCTCCTTAGAAAGCCATCGAATGCAGTCGCTGTGGCCGAAATCGGCTAGATAACATCATCATCATCATCATAAATCACGAACATGCATATAGACTAAATCCATAATGTACTGGGTGTAACAGAAAGGGTATAGTCATATGAAAGGATATGCTGCAGAACATCAAACTGAACAACTTTCTCCTTGGGACCAATATCAACAAATTTCGATACCTACTCGACCCAAATGTATGGGACAGCTGATAATTTTTTCGCATTTACGATATTAGACCCAAGGAGAAAGTTGTTCAATTTGATGGTCTGCAGCATATCCTTTCATATGACTATACGCTTTCTGTTACACCCTGTATAGCTTCCCTTTTCGTTTTGCCGTAGTCGGGTTAATCGGGTAATAAAGGAGGTGTTAAAGTAGCATCGGTGTCTGACAAGTTGTGTCGAAATCGGCTGCCATGGTTTAGCGGAGATGCAGAGAACAGAAGAATATGTCGTGATGGAGTTTTGAGTATTAATGGATTTCTATAAGAATAGGGATGAGATTCCTTAAGAAACGATAATATAGACAGTGCGAAAGATGATATATGTACGGCTAATTGGGAAGTATGACATGTTGCTCCCAAAGCAAATAAATTGGGATAAGGGCAGGAGAATGAAGAAATGAAGAAGAATGGAGAATGTTGAAATATTTTTTGAAACAGAAATCCCTGTTACACTTATGAGTTTTCTCTCTAGACTCAGCTAATCGAAGCTGCTAATATTCTTACTTTCGATTCGAGGTTAAAACGTCCCGCCTGCATTATTCCCCATAGTGACAAGCAACAACGTCTTCAAGGTATTTAAACAACAAAAAATAGACGTAGAACTTTCACTGCCACCATAAAAATCGTATGCAATTCCAAGTGGCGGGATCCCCCACAAGCGATTTTTACATCCCATCCACCCATCTAAGCACAAGGTCTAAACCGGCGATAAACGAGAAGCAATTGAAACCTTTTTATAGCCGTTTAAAGTTTAGTTTTTAGTGTCACAGCAAATTGCTTGCTGTCCGCCACAGTTAACGAACTACTGAGGGTTGAGGTGGATAGTCTTGCAAAGTGTTCGTTGCGTTTGGGACCCATGTCATGATCGTTAATTGTTACTAAGGGCTTGGAACCGAAGTGGCATAGTCTTGCCATCGCCATTTTTTTTCTTTAAAATTGCAGTTTGCGCGCGACCAGTATTGCACGACGCAGCATTCATAGAAAAAAGATAAAACCTCAGCTAGTAGAATATCCCTATTTCATAGGATTTAAACATAGCTGGCAAAATGTGGACGTACTATGCTACACTTGTGCCTAATCCTTCCGGAAAATTTAGGCCCGACAAAATGACAGATTTCTTTTATTGTTCTGTCATTTTGTCGATTCTTCCGTCGACAAAACCCGTTTCTACGGTGGTCATGCTACGCGTGCAGATGTTATATTTTTATGCTGTTTCGGCTTTGATGACACTCCCCTGGCTACTCCTACAAGGCTTGTAAACAAATTGATATAGCTATTACGTAACTTCTTCGCAGGGTAGCTGGTAGAAGATGGATGAGAATTACCGAGGATTAAGTTGAATGGCGTGCGATTGAAGAGGCCTTGTGGACTACTGTAGGCCGATGATGATGATTAACGTAACAATAATTAATTCACAAACTTGCTTTACACACTTCCATAGAAACCCATCGTCTTACCTCGATTCTGGCTACAAGTATGACATAAAGGTTATGTTGAAAGCGTTATTCCTGAAATTCTGACACACACACACAGACAACCCTATATGAACTGTGGACGAATCATGAAAAATTGCACAACATTGCACAACTACGACTATGCAAGGTGGCCTAATGGCCAAAGGCCCTAGTGTAACATTGGCACATTAAAAGCCTTATACTCGTTTTCACTTAGCGTTTTTGCTTAGCATTTGCGAAACCGAGCAGTATCATCATTTTTCTGCCATTATCTCAATTTATTTGGGGTCGGCGCAGCATGTCTTCTACTTCTATACTTCTCTATTACTCGACATCTCACCAGCCACATCCTTTCTCACCATATCATCCTCCACACAGCCCATCCATCGTTCCTTTGGTCTTCCTCCACTCTTATAGCCACCCACATTCATACTCAAAACTTTCCTCACGACGTTTCAGCCAAGCTCCAAAAAGTACAATAGAAGCTAGATGGCAATCTAAAGATGTAGTCTCACTTTTCTAAAAACAAGATGTTTAAATATTTATTAATCCATATGAACTTGTTGATGTGAATAACCTCCCCAACAAAATAGATATTGTAGTCAATGAATGTAATGTGGGTTAGAAAAGACGTAGACTTAGAAAAAGTGTAGCCAAAAGAAATAATGAGGAACTTATACTTGGCAACCAGTCAAAATACCTATGACTAGGTAATACTAGGTATTTATGGTAGAGCAGCGGTGGCCCAATGGTGGCGGCCCCGACTTACGAACAGTAAGTCGTGGGTTCGAACGCAGGCAGGCGCATTACTTAGTGTAATTATTTCATCACCACTGCTCTCAAAACGGTGAAGGAAAACACTGTGAGGAAACCGGCATGTCCTAGAACCAAAAATTCGAAGATATGTGACATCTACCAACCCGCACTGGGCCCGCGTGGTGGATTATAGCCCATTCCCTCTCATAGAGACGGGGCCGTCGGCCGTGTGTCCCAGAAGTGGGAACATTATAGGCTGATTATGGTAGAAAAGCAGAAAAGTTTTGTATGAAAATACAATTTTATTGGTGTTCAAAAACAAAACGAGGGGAAGTACTCTGTTTTGTTTTTTGAATTATATTTTTTCAAAAAGGCTTGTGTAAATTAAACTAACTTCATGCCTACAATTCAGTTGCTACATCCATTTAGTTATCCACCTGCATTCTCATAAAAAAAACCACCACGAACTCCATACAATCAAACATACAACTAAATAAAAAAAACAATAACATACAACACAAAAAGTAAAAACAAATTCCAACTAATGACTGCACATGCACGGACTAATTACGGCAAAAACACAGTATTAATAGAGGGAGCACAACTGTTCAATGATTTACCGGAAGATATAAAGAAGTGTGATAATATTAACACATTTAAGAATAAACTCAAAAAACATGTATTTACCCTATAATAACGTCGCCAACGCCCTGGAGGCAAATATTATATTATTCTTAAGAAATAACTCTCTCTCTAGTATCTCATTATAAGTGTACTGTTATTCATATGTTCTTATTTCTCATAAAAACTTATAAAAAACGTTCACTACAACTACAACATCCGTTAATTAAGTTCACTAATAGTATAAATATCTTTAAACCTATTTAGTAGATATAAATACTGCCAAACTATTTTCAGTAAAGTAGTACTAAGTTTTGTTGAGAAATAAATTACAGTATTAATTCCGGAAGAATTAGGTAAAGGTCTAACTATAGCATACCGGTACCCCCATTTCACCAGTCATTCAAATTCAAATTCAAATTATTTATTGCAATCCATAAAGTACATATACAGATGATAAATACAATTAAGAAGAAACAATTATGGACCCTGTTGGTCACAGCAAAATTAGATAAATAGGTAGGAGAGAGGAAGAGCGCTTTTATCAACTTACCTTAACACTAAAACAATTAAATTAGGTGGACTGGTTTTTTTTTTTTTTATTGTAATTATATCATTTTTTTTTTTTATTGACGTTATATCATCTAGGTGGCAAGCAGAATTATTACAATCTGATAGCTTATACTTCAAGAAAGTAGGCAACATCAGAGAGAGGCATTGTCCATGTTTTACTTATGCACACAAAATACACGCTTGGATGTGGAGTTGCAGACACCAGCCCGTTATACAATACAATACTTCCTTTAAATTTGTGCAATTAACTTATTAAAGTGAGTAAGATAGTTTAATTGCATCTTATGAGGTAGGCAAGTAGGCCATGGCTACCTGTGACAAATTTCATTTTAATCTGTTCAGTTGATAAGGTACAAAAAAATCGTGAGGAAATCAAACCAGCATGCATGAGAGATATTTCTCGGTAGCATGTAAAGCTAAGTCAGAGGCCCATGGGCGGCATAAAAACTCTCGAGACCAGGTTAGGCACTAACCACACAATAAAGAAGATTCACATTAGATATTTTACTAGTGTTAATATTTCTGTAATGATCAGAAGTTATTATTAATGGAGAAGTTAAGTGTTGATAATGCCAACTTAATAAAGTTTTATTTATTTTATTTTACGTATAACTGCAAAAGAAGAGATTGTATTATGGTTGAAGGAACTTATAGATGATTTATTTCAAATTTAGGTGTCTTTGCTTTATTAAATCCCAATACATGATCAATTTTAAATTATTTTGTAATTTTATAATATTATAATTCAATGAAGTTTTGACAGAACTACGGTTGAAGCTACCACGTGCAGACCTTTTATGTAAAAGTTAAAAAAACATAACAAAAGCCAATAATTGTAATAGGTTATTAGAAAGCAAAAACTTCATATGGTAAGGTGTAGTTACGAAAACTCTCATAGTTTTGACCTATCCCTAAATAAATCACTTTAATAACGGAATATTTACTGTGAAATGGTGATTGTGAACGAACAATAACAAACACTAATATAACCTCAAAGTTTAAAGTTAAACATTAAAAAACTTACCGAACATAACGCTGTTAAATCGAGTGTTAAAAGCAACTTATTCAAATTTAACATATAATTTGAAAATAGGGAAACTAAAATTAAAAAATCACTTTTATTGTCTCAAAATAATAATATTGACATTGACATCTGACACATTACAATAAACAATTCCGTAGCCATGTTGTATAAATATTTTGTCACTCTTTGGTTTGGTACGATACTGCTATCTCCCTCTTTCCAATACATTTACGTGTAGTACAACAAAGATATAACAAGAAAATCTAGCAACACCAAAAAACATCATTTAAAAGAAATTTGTTATTGTTTATGTATGGGCAAGTGTTGTACGATTGATTGTCAAAATAACAGAGATAATAACTGGAACAGTTCATAATAACAGGTACGTATTTAACGGTAAAGTTCTGTTGGGTACCGTCGTAAACCAAACGAAGTGCTGAAGAAATCAAAAAGGATTTCTTAGTTAGCCTTTCCTTTTACTACTTTGGGGTAAACCTTCAATCCAGCTAGACAGTCAGATAAATACCAGGATTTTATGTGGAGAGACTGCCTATCTGGCGGAATTCTGACCTACCAATCCACTTAGGAAATTATTAAGCAATTTTATATTTAGTGTAGGCAGATACCTACTGGCTTGCAGTAGCGAATAGATGCTATAAGAGTATAACAAATATAAGTACAGTGAGTTATGCATTGATTTTGTTTATTAACTAAGTAAATAAAGCTTTTATATCCCAAAATAACAATATACATAATTCCATAACATTTATCGTGTAGGTAATTTACAATACCAATACAGTTCTATTTTAATATTATATCACAATTACATTCTACGACATTTTTATACATGTGCATGTCGGATTTGTATACCTACAAGCTAACAAAAAAAAATACATTTCGGTATTTGATAGAATGCCAGAATAAAGGTGTACGGTGTAACTCACTGCATTTATATATTTGTATGTGACATTTATAATTTTAGACACCACAACACTTTATTTTATAAGATGTTATTAAATGTTGGTATGTACAGACGTCAGCATATCAAGCTAATACAAACTGTAAAATTACTTTAATAGATTTTCAACTATATCGCTAAGCATTAGGTTCAAGGTTGATTGGGAAAATTTGACAGTTTCGGGTAGCTTTTTGTACTGGCGTCTGTACCATGTATTAGGATTAATTAGGTACTTGATTATGCAATGCAACACCGACAATTCTTGTGAAGCTCACAATATTTGAGAAAATGCTACTTAATTAAAACAATGTGTCGCAGTATGTATTGTATGACAGACAACTTTCCATTGTTGAAATAAAAGTAGTCATCATTATATGACAAAAATCAAAACAACGTGATCCTAAATATCAGTATATGTGACTTTATTCATTCGTTTTTATTATTTGTTCGCACTTGACTACTTACCTAATAATTTATCACAATCTAGGTAAACAACGAAGACACCATGTTTATTTATCATAAGTTGGAGCAGCAAACCACTGAGACCACAATCGAGCAGATGGTACCTATCTAGATACCTACGCACCCTAACTGCTTCCGTTGTCGTAACTATTTAGTAGGTTAATAGCTCACATAATGTAGGATACAGACAAGCTATTAAAAACTACGGCTATGTGATTACCTGAGTATATATAAATCTGGCTGAACCAGCCAGACCTGATTATAAACTGAAAGACGATACACCGCAACTATGCGCGATTTACAAGTAATTAAATAAATCTCGTTTACTTTCTCACAGCATAAGAAAATGCACTTCTAGTTTTCACTTACCAGGTCGTTGATCGTAACATTTCCGTCACAAATTGATTTTTGTATGTGCAGTAGCACAAAAATAACCTCCCGGGTGTCGCTGCGTACGCGCCGCCAGTAGGAACACCACCGTCGCACGCCCAACCCGTTCCGCCCTACACCACAAATACCTATACCGCTTATTACGATAACCATATCTCCTACAACCTGATGTGTTTATAGTGTTATATCCAAGTGATTATGAAAATAATAATGAAAAGTCGGGAGCACGTGAAATTTGAGTGGTACAAGTGATTGGATTGATTCCAAGTGTATTGTGTGTCTTATAAGAACAAGGGCGCCTGCCCTTTGAGATTTGGTAATTTCCATTTGTGTGTTTTATGTTTAAAGTATGCAAAGGTCATCAACCTTGTCCAACTGGAGAAGCTCACAAAACAAGCTGTAATATTTGCTATATCTGGTAGTAAAAATCACCTTCAATGACCGACATTCAGCTATATTATAGATCTAATACTAAAGTACTTGTGTACAGCAAGGTTAATTCAAATATTTTTAATACGTAACAATACAAATGAATGATAAATAGAGCATCTGACCACATGCTCGTTATTTCACGCTGTGTCCACACATGGCACCAGCAGGATTGTATGCTAGCACATGTGTTGATTGACCTCACAATCATGATTTTCTAAGTATGTTTTCTTATTTCTGAATAGAATTCTTATACAATCAACAATCGATTTGGACCTATATTTACTTCAAAGATAAATGATATAACTGTTTCTGTAAAAAGTAGAAAATTACATGTGCTTAATTCATTATTTGGATTGATTGTTACTATTTTTATAAACGGAAAATGATCTTTGAGTAAATAAGTGCCTACTACTTTTACACAATATGCTTACATGGTAGGTATAGTTACAATGGAAATGCACAATATTAGTTAGGTAGGTATTATTCAGGCGTGCATATCTGGTTGGTAATAAGCATGCATTGCTTACGTATTTAGCTCTTAATATAGACAAGTAGGTCCTATTCTTGAACTGCACTAATGCACTTTGGAAATAACTCTCTGAGTACCTACATAAACATCAGATTAAAGTATTTAGTTAAAATTTCATAAGTTCAGGAGATAGTGCTGTTTATTGAGCTTTTGTTTTACCTATGCTTACGAATGAGGCTCATAACTATTAAGAAGTAACATAGACTTCAATTTATTTAACTTCATTCAAATTCAGTCATTATTGCGTATTATATCCCAAATAGCACCATTATTCAGTTAAAGATAACTGTTATCATTTCAGTAGTCTACCTATTAAATATCATCATCTGTCATCTAAGTAGTTCAGTCATTATCATCTTGTCATCATCATCATGTCATCTAAGTAGTCCAGTCAATATCAGCGTGTCTTTCATCTTTCTAAAATGCAGTTTTCCTTACATACTACACCGTTATACTTCCATCAATTCTGATTGCCGAATAGGTACTCACATCAACAGATTTTAAAAATCTAAGCCGTTGTTACGCTACCTGAAACTTTTCCAAAATCACAACAATGAGCTTTGTTCTACAAAATTCCTTTGTGAGCAGCCTTTGTCAATATCCTTAGACGCTTACTTAAGCTTTTGTTTGGTCCTTGTTGTGATGTTGCTGGACTCTTATTCTGTTTGTAAACAAACAACCAACAAATATTTTCTCTCTATAACCAGACGTTATCTGATATTTACGTTACTTAAGCTGTACTTTAATTAATGCTAATTTAATAGTCCTGTGGTTTTCATTCTACAAATACGCCACAGTTTATGGAGAAACTATTGTAATCCGCAAATAAGTAGTACTTGAAGTGAAATCCGTTATTTGGAAAACGACCAACAGCAATTCGCCCTATGTATGACTGATTTTGGGGGATGCAGAATTTAAAGATTTTGCTAAACCACTCATTGTACGTTTTGAACTGAAACTAAACAGTTATTGTAATAGAAAAAACAAAACCAGGCTTAGCCAGATCTGTATAATGTCAACAGTTCATTCAACCTGTAAACGTAATATTATGCACTTATAGGAGTAGGTCCTAGGTCAATTATAGTCTACTAGAGTCTCAATCCCAAACGGCTCGAAATTTAGTTTACTCTATCTAAGCCAGTTGAGGTACTCGCAGCGGCAGCGCCAGTACAGCACGATGAGCTAGGAAGATGGGTTGGCGCAAGAGTATCGACACAGGTCGCGTCCCACAATAAAGGCCTACCCTTCTTCCATGGAAACGAGATATGCCGTTCGGTCTTTTGTCATCGTTGCGTTCCAAGTCATTGGGTTGTAATATAACTGGAACGCCGACGGTGACAAAAGCTCGTCGAATAATGTCTCCAGAGATTCTTTAATATGAGTTGCCACAATTGCACATGACTAACAGAGTTACCTTTGGAACCGGGTGAAATCTCAACCATCACCTGTAATTTCATTCATTCGTCAAGTGAAATTTCCAAATGTGCCTGAATAAAACTTCTTTTAATGTTAATTTAAAACGTAATTGGTGTTCTATCAGTTCGTCACGATTCTTTCAAATCCGTTCAGCCATCAAATTTCAATCAAGTAAGAGTTAACTAGCATTTAAATTCACACATGCATAACATAAACCAGGACTGGATGGGCTATGATTAAAAAAGTTCAACTTGTTGTGACACCATTACATCATGTGTTCGTTTGATTTGTTTGTTCTTATTTTTCTAAACTATCGCAGATGTAAAGTACGTTGCAAAAACAATCTTATGCATTTTCATCATTTCAGAATTGTATCAATTATGACTAGTTTCTGATACAAAAGTTGGTAGCTACACAACTACAGTAAATCTTAAAATTTGTAATACACAACACCTACAGTCTTATGGGTAATTACATTTTAATCGAGAACGATATAACACATTATGGAGCATGCCCTCGAAATCCATTTGGAATGTTCCGAAACTTCTGTTTTATATCATGGAACATAAACAAAACGTCTGTTCATGCTATATGTGATTAATGGCAAGTGGATGACTATTATGTGTATATTTTATTACTTGACCTAGCACCAACAAACAACCATTTGTTATGTGTTCACTTTAACAATAGAGTACCGAACTGACACGAACATGCGTAGGAGCATCGTTACGCGTCTTTATTGCGTGTTTCGAAGTATTGATACAGTTTGAGGAAATGGGTAAAAAGTTAACATCATTTTCTCCTTTAGAACAAGTGTTTACATCAAAATTCGACTGACCTCGACAAACAATGAAGTCACACGTAGTAAAATGGTTCACAAAGTATTCTATGGTGAGATAGTGCCAAAAGTTATAATAATTGGTATGACTCAGAACAATCAATTCTGAATTAGAAAAGCAATAGTTTCTACCGCTCATAAGATCGTTCTGTAATTGAGAGGGACAGGTCTCTATCAATTCATATCTATTTACATAAATGTCAGGTATTCAGAAAGAAGAAACCAATATTCAAAACAATTTCATTACATCATTACATATCTAGGATGAGACGTTAGGTGACGTCACCATGTGACGTCCATGCACCGTCTGGATCTGGAGTAGACATCAGGTCCTGGCGCGCATCCAAGAGCATTCACTCAACGACTTGACGAGAAATTGGGACGACTTGAACCGCCCATTTGACCTACCGGAAAGAGTCATGCCCAATGTTTAAAAACCTTAGAAAAATATACATACAAAAATGCTTCAATGTTTATTTTACTTTGCAGATTAAAAAGAATGCGTTGTTTAGGCATCCAAGATGAACAATAGTTCGAGAAGGGCCCTAACCGGCTCTATTCATAAAATCCGAGAGTTCGAATTGGAAAAAGTAAGATTTATATTTCGTATTGGTTTTTATTATGCACATAAAAACTTCAACACTTATATTTAAACTCGTCTTTATTTATAGGTGAGCCTAGTAGAAGAGTTTGACATTCTACAAATAGTTGGAGAAGGATGGTTTGGAAAGATTTTGTTAGTAGAGCACAGGGCTTCAGATACAGAGATTGTCTTGAAAGCCTTACCAAAGCCCTATGTATCCATTAGAGATTTCTATAGAGAATTTCATTATAGTTTACATTTAAGCGCCCATAGAAACGTTGTAACTACATTCGATGTGGCATTTGAGACTGCTGGATTCTATGTATTCTGCCAAGAATATGCACCTTTAGGTAAGATAACTTCATCATAATATATGTTTAGTTATGAAGATGTGGACTTTAATATAATGCTAATAATTTATCTCGGAAATCAAAATTTAAATGCTGAGTAATCTGGGCTTCGCTTACTCCGGTTCACACACACTTTTAGTTGGAGTGTAGCCAAAACACGTCGTGATTTGAATGAATATTAAAGCTAGCACATTTCCAGTGCCAGCCCTCATTAATATCATGTTGTATTGAAAGCTGGTGCACTGTTTTCTTTAGTTGAAACTAGCTCAGTACCATTGTTTAACAAGTTAAATGTACAAACACATTCGTATTTGTATTTTTCATTGAATGCAGCGTGTCAACTGTATTTTTTTACCTATTATTTGAAACAAATGTGATGATTCTCTTTTTTCAGGTGACCTAACATCAAATATGCTAGACACTGGGATAGGAGAAATCCATACGAAAAGGGTAGCAAAGCAATTGTCGGCTGCATTAGAACATCTTCACCAAAGGGACTTGGTACATCGTGATGTAAAACTTGACAATATTCTCATATTCAAATCCGATTTTTCAAGAATAAAACTTTGTGATTTCGGAGAAACGAGAAAAGTTATGTCAGTTGTACGAAGACGGAATGAATGGCTACCCTATTCACCACCTGAAGTGCTGAAATTATCCATGGACAGTAGTTACAAGTAAGAATGTTTATAAATCTGTATGTGATACTTTTTCTTGGCGTTTATTTATTTTATTTAACAGCTGTATTAGCTGTATAAATAAACATCAATCAGGTTCATTTGTTTATTTTCAATTTTAAGATGATAAGGAATCATAAAATTAAAAACATATAAAATAATGTTTGCTCCGGGGCTGTTGGCGTCAATCTTACATTTGTTTATTTCTTTACTTTCAGAGCTTTAATTTCCCATGATATTTGGCAATTTGGCATCGTTATTTTCATTTGCCTCACTGGTTGTTTGCCTTGGCAAAAAGCTGCATTCGATGACCCTCGATACACAAGGTAAACTTTTTACTATATGCATTGGATTCTTTTCATACCAGACCAAGTGCTTATCGTTTGTCACTTGCATTTTAAATATGGTATTGATGTATTTTTTTTTATTGTAGCTATTACAATTGGTACAACAGTTCAAATCCTCTGAAAAGACAACCTAAATTGTGGAAAATGGTATCATCGAGGGCACAAAAAATGTTTAAAAAATTTGTAGAGCCGAGAGAAGAAAAAAGGGCTTATAATTTCTTAGAGATTTCTCGCTATTTAGATGATCGATGGCTGGGTAAAGGTTACACAGATAGAGTTGGTAAGTAAATCACACACTTAACTATTAACTTAAAAAGTTTGTATCACATGCACCTATGATGATAACTTTTTCATCCTATGATTTTTTCATTTCAGCTGGCGAAGATATTGATGAGTTATGTCCATCAATGTACAGTTTCCACAGTGACCCTAATCAGAAAAACATACTTCTGAAACATTTTAGGGACAATGGTATCGAAACAACTGTAGACCGCCAAGCAAAGAAACAAAGAATACGCGAATGGATCCAAAATAGTGTAATAGAAGAAGTAGACGAAGAGGTTTGTAAACTTTAAACATTTTCTTAGGCCCATTTGATACTGCTCAATTGCGTTCATACCTATTGTCTAGAATGATAAATTAATATTTCCCTTTACCTTTTCCAGGAGGAAAACCTCGAAGCTGCGTTTGAAGATAGTGACGAGGAATTAGAACATAGAACAAGAGACCACCCTATCGATGAAAGTCACAGAGTAACTTTACGTTTTGATACAGAGAAACATATTAATCCGAGAACTGGCGAAGTTATTGATGGTGTTAAACATGCTCCTCCAGAAAGGAATCCCTTGTCTTATGATGTACAGAACATTGAAGCTGTTGCACCAGCAAATGTGGTAAGAAGATATGGAATGCAAGAAGAAAGTTCATCCCATAGTTCAACTAAAGACAGTGCATACGGATCTATGGAAGCCAAAGTAAATAAACCAGTAAGATCGACTCATAAAGCTGAAAATAAACAAGTTTCATCCTTAGATAGTGTCCAAAATAATTCACCAAGTAGATCATTAAGCGCTACATCTATAAACCAAAATAGGTCACCATTGTCGTCACACGCTCAAAGATTTCAAAGAAGTGAAGAGGTGTTTTCAAAGGAATTGGAGAGTTTAAAAGGAAGTTCATCCACACTTCATTCTTTAGGTAATTCTTCTCGGTCAAATAGCCTCCAAGTGACTCCAAGAGATTCCTTTGATACGCCCTCCGTCAGAAGCACCCAAACTCCTCCAAAAGCTGAAAGCGTGACTACATCAAGGCCTCATAATCCTGTGGTAACACAGAATGGCTTCAGCCCTGGTACTAAACCTGTTCAGCCATCTAATCAGGGATACGTTTCTATGAAACATACGGTTTATGATAACAAGAATACTCGAACCGAGAACAATGTGTCTAGCGAAAGTAATCTGCAGAAAAATCAAACGCCAGATAGTCCATACACATCGATGATGAACATAGTACAAGGCCAAATGAAAATTAATCCCCATGCTACTGAAACGAACAGAAACACCATTAATGTCTCAGTAGCAGCAGTTAAACGTAATAAATAAAATGCTCAAATATTATTACGGATTTTAAAGAAAGCCATTTGTTTAAGTGGTATAAAAATATGATAATTATTATGTCATATGCATGAATACAGTCTCTGTATTAGTTGGCTAAGCAAATATGTAAATAAATAAGCTGAAATGCAGTCACACCACTGGCTGAATATTAGGGTAAACTGATGATGAACTGCTAGGACTACCTTCATTGCTAGCCCATCTGTCGTCGACTCTTGACATCTGTTTCAGTTATGCTCAAGTTGGCAAAATAATTATAAATTGGGATGATAAAGCACGTGTTGTTTCGGCTACCTGTTAATCCGCCCCTAATTGCATGAAAATTTTTACATTATCACATAAAATCATCTTTTTTCCACCTTTACTGTTCATCTAGTGTTTATAATTCATTCATCTCTTGCATGCAGATATTTATGAATCTAGTTGCAGACAATTTTCTTTGATGGATTGCCAATTACTTTGACCGCCATTCACATATAGCACAGTTATCTAGCTCTAAAAATTGAATATGAGTGTCTATTTAACTTTTCTGTCATTTTATTTTTCTACGGGCTTTATTTGCTTACCCTTAACTGTCTCATTTTTCTTCATGATAAACTCATTGGTGAAAGCATCTTCAAAAATAACCTTTTTTTTATCTGATGCTTACTTTTTCTTTTTATCGCACGTTGTTCCCGCTTCTTCCTTCAACTACTTTAACACCTGTGTTACAAGGACCTACAACTCCTGCAAGCGCCGCAGCACGTTCCTGTTATACCCGATTATAGAAGGTCACCTGTTCCTAGAGAAACACAAAGCTATTTTGGAACTCCCAACGTTTTTAATATGCATACCTATCAGACGTAAAAAACAGCAATATTGTATGAACTCGTTTGTTGGAACTTTAAAAATAAAACTATTTGTAAGTGCCTGTAAAGGCTGTGATTAATTGACTTAACATTTGCCCAAGGGCTTGCAAAACTGATAAATTGATAATAAAGTATGTTTTAGTTTATTATTGAATTAGTTTCCTTACATTTAATTTTGTAATTATGATTAAGTTTAAGAGCTTGTACTTAGAATAGCATAAAGACAACAAGTTAATAACATAAGTGTGTATTTTATTCTCGCCTTTCCAAGTTGTACAACTGAAATAAATTTATTATTTTTAACCGAGTTTTTATTTTCAAAATCTTGCATTTATTTTCATTAAATGCTTTTCTTATTCTGTAAATATTTGTTTACAAACATTATTATTTCTTTTTGAACTCCACTGCTTTCTATCTACATAGGACCTGGCATTGTTTTCAAAAGATACCTAAATAATTATTGCTCAAATCATAGAATAATTTTTTAATCATAAAATTAGATAAAAATACTAGTTATGAGTAACAGTTACTTTCACGAGTCAATCACTACTCGTTGCTATTGCCGCCTAAATTATTTAAACCAGTTTTATTTTCTAAAACTAAACTTATTTTATTTATTTATTGTTAAGAATTTAGTATTTTATTACACAACAAAAAACCCTATTTTAAAACTTCGTGTAGTTGAAAGATTATTTTTGCTTTTTTTACAATGGTAACACTGAAGGAGCGTTCCCGTTCATTTTCATTGGCTCGAACAGCTGTCAACTTTGAAGTTTTTCGTAGTTTCGATTAGTGATGGGCAAGTGAAAAAAAACATCGATTTTTATCGACATTTTTAAACCGTATCTATTTTCAAGTGAGAAATATCGTCATTTTCACATGGTTATTCATACATATGAAAACGTCTTGAGGCAAGTTTTGAGTATGAATGTGGATGGGTGAGTAGAGGAAGACCAAAGAAACGATGGATGGACTGTGTAAAGAATGAGATGGCAAGCAGGGACCGAATTACCGTTACTTTTTTCTTAACGTTACCGATTACCGTTATGTTAACGTTAAAAAAGTAACGATATTTATAACGTTACCCGTAAGTCCGTTAACGTTATCTAATAACTAATATTAGTATCGGTAAAAGTAACAATACTTATACCGGTAATTTATTCGCCTATCTCTTTCTAACGATGTCGGTGGGGAGTCTAGCGTCTTACGATGTTAGTACACACGGCCGCTCATCAAGGTCGACTGTTTGGACTTTGAACTATTAGAAGTTGAACGCTGCAAATCGTGCGAGAGGGTCCGATATGTTGTTTTTATTTCGTCTCTCTCACGCGCAGACCGTATGGTATGGAAGCGCCGCGCCGCATTCTAACCGTAACTATACGTAGATATCATGTAGGCATTTCAAAAATATTATTTTGTAAGCGAGTTAAGTTCGTCGCATAATGATTGTTATGGGTAGATTATTTTTGCTATTTGCGCTACACCTGTGCACTAATAGGTCTATTATTAAAAGTTATTATTTTATTACCGTTTTTAACAACGATAACTATTGAAGAAAATGTTTGTTTAAGAGTATAAAAGTATTTAAGTGTTGTTTTATTAGTTGTTCTGTATGGTGTCCGGACGTAAAGAATAGCACCATCCCATATCTTCCCGTGGGTGTCGTAAGAGGCGACTAAGGGACTTACCAGAGAATGGGCAGCAGCGTTCTCTGATTCTACAACAACCATACTGCGATCGCCAACCCGCCTGCCAAGCGTGGCGATTATGGCAAAACCCCCCTTCTTGGAGGAGGCCTATGTCCAGCAGTGGACTTTTCGGCTGAAATGATGATAAAAGTATTTATGTCTTAGATTTTATTCATAAAATAAAATAAAAAGTTGAAGCTAGGTAATTATGAAAAAAAAAATTAAACCATAAATGTTTTTTTTTCCATTCGCACTGGCATATAAGTGTCTACTATGAAATTTAATCATATTACTATTAGGTATGGTTTTTGACAAAATAGCAAAAGGCATTTCAGTTTTACAATTTCGTGAGGCACATTGATTGGTGCCAAGCAGCTTAGACACCACATCCCACCGGGTCCCGAAGGCTCTTATTTTCATAGTGCCCCGTTTCGTATTATCCACATTAATTTTTCTTTAAAATGTTTAAAATACTGATATAATTATCAGTATTTTAAACAAAAAAAACAAACAAATTTTTAAATGTTTAAAATACTGTTATAATATTTCAGTATTTTAAACATTATATACTTTGTTGCACTTCTTTCGGCCCATAATTATATTTTTTACAAAAAAAAAGTAATAATTAGAACAACAAAACAAATAGTTGTATCTTGTCCTATAAAATGAAAAACGTGCGAGTCGTCGCGTTTTCGTAGGTATCTGTCCGATCGTCGTAAAATGCTATGTGTCGTAGTTGCCGCTCCGATTTGAAGAGCCGAACGCGGCGCGCGTTCGGTTTGGCAACGTCGCGCCAGATATTGTTAGTTTTTAGCGAAGTAACGTTAATAGGTAACGTAGCATAACGTTAAGGTTTTGGTAATTTTACCGGTATTTTTGTGGTAAGGAGGTGTTTGATGAGATGACGAGTAATAAAGAAGTATGGAAGGAGAAGACATGCTGCACCGACCCCAAATGAATTGGGATAAGGGCAAGAGAATAATGATTCATACATATCTCCAAAACATTCAAAATTCGTAAAAATAATAAACATGAAGAAAATGGTATTTTTTATTGATGCTCGAGCTTACAATTATACCTTTGTGGTCAACGTAATCAATATTTAATCAAACCAGTAGTCATCAGATATTGACATTAGGAACACTCTCTGTTTGATGTGCTCGCCTGTCACGCGGCTTCCATTGTCAGGTACTGTCAGATTCACGGCTGAAGCAACTCTTTCGGAAGACACCGAAGAAGCCAGGCAAATTAGGTATTTAAGGGAAACTTCTGAAAGAACCAGCGTGAAATGCTGGCAATTTCTCCAAAATTTTAATGGATCAATTTTTTTCTCAAGGGAAGGTTGATCGAGATTTTAGAGAAAAGTAAATGAATCTTTTTTTTTCGTGTAATGGCTATGTGCGCTTACGTATACTAACGAAATTTCGTGCAAGCAGCCAATAGTCTTACTTTATACTCCATTTCATAAAGATTGTGGCGGGATTTTTAAAGTATACGATGCGCCAGGAGCATGCAAGGAGTATCTAGTAACATTGAAACACGAAACCAGAGTTGTGTAAAAAAATATATCGCAATTGCTACGACTTCGATACTCTAAAATAAATATCGAATATAAATGTATCGCCATTAAAAATATCGACAATTTCTATCGAAAATTGTATTTTAAAATATCGATATTCTTAGCCCAAGCCTATTTTCGATACCGCCGCGCGCTGATTACCGATGAAGTTTGTAATTATAATGGAAATTCTTAAACTATTTCAATACAATATTGTGCTGTAACATCTAAGGCTAAATTTAGTCGCTAAATTAATACAACGCGTTACCAAATCTAACTAAACAACGTCGGAAGCGCCAATATGTTTCATAACCTCTCAAGCATTTAGTTTTCGGTTAGAAGTTAAAAAAAGAGCAATAACAAGAAATTAAAATGCAAAAGCTTCAAGATAGTGTATTTTCTATTGTCAAAACAACTAATTTATCTCCTGCCGTGTTTAGTTTTCTGCAACCTACGGAAGAATATACAGGTATGTTTGTTTTAGTGACAGCATATTTATGTAAAGCTGCTTAGAGTGTCAAGGTGTTGTGTGGGTGTTAATTGTGTAAATTTTGCAGATAAGACTCCTCTCGGAGGAATTTTGAAGGACACCAAACATGGCTGGCTGGCTCTGGGTCCTAAATTCTGTGTGGTTGATCTCAGAACCGGATTGAAGGTAGCAGCTCGAAACTTTGGCACCCCACTGAGGTTCGTACTGAATTAAAATGAATTTGATGGAATTCTTACATGCCAGATGTAACTTCAAAAAAAGTTGATTATTAGAAGAAGGATTCTATTTAGTATTATTCCCAAAATAACCTATTTACCTACCCTGAAAAACAGTATTGATTCTCTTTTTTTATTAATAAATACTTATTATGTAGCTTACTACTGTTTTCAGATACTAAGATATCCCAATTTTAATGAATTGAAATCAATGTCATCGATTTTCTATCTCTAATTTCAGTAATATCAACACATTAGTAACAAGCGTAGTGGAGCTGCCAAGACCTTTGACCGCAAACTCCATACAGCTCATAATAAGCTTACAAAGCGATGAAGCTGGTATGATCTGCATCTTACATGTCAACGGCTCACAGTTACTTCGCTGTATACAAACAGAGGTAGTTGTTACGGAGTTAGCGGTGTGGGATAGAGTTCCAGATGGACCAATTTCTTGTTTTGATGGCGTTGTCATGGCTGGGACGAAGAGTGGAGAGATATTTGCGTTTGATCTCAATAGGGCTAGCTTGATTCAAGGTATGTTGTAGTTCACCTTCAATGTAGTACTAAAAAAGCTTGACAAAGTAAACTTTATAAATCTTTGCTCCTTCTGAATGGTTGTGAATAATTCAATTAAATAATTAATAAAAAAAAATATTTTACACCTGCTGAAAATCTCCTACCTGTGACATGTGTTGCCATGGCTGACCTGGTCTTTAAATAGACTCTGGACCCAGGTTAGTCGAAGCAAGGAAAACCTGCTCAGGTGGATATTCATTAATGACTCTGCCGTGGAGTGTAAATGTGGTGCTGTTCTACAAACTATCGGGCACTTAATATTGTGTCCTGCATGTCCTGTTGTTTGTTCAATAAAGGAACTTGTGGATGCTACCGAAAGTGCCAAACTAGTAGCGCAGTTCTGGACTAACACAATTTAGATTGCCATAAACACATTAATTTAATTATTTCTATGATAAGTGAACTATTTTTCATAACTTCAGTTTATCTTTCCAGCATTAAAAGACATCTCCCAAGGTTATGAGCACCTAGTCCAGAATGAAGCCAATCCAGCCAACTTGAGCTTCCTCAAATTATCTACCATTAACAGGATTTTAGAACAGAGAGAACTGGCATTAGAAAACAATGATCATTTATCTATTCTACTGAATGAAAACTCTTTAGTAGATGGCCAGTACATATTCCGTAACCCGGACGGTACTGTACGTATGAAAGCCAAAAGGGATCATATACGGGTGACCATATTGCAGTACATTCCACAACTGGGCAGTCTGGCAGTTGGATACAACTTCGGTGCATTCCAAATCTGGAATATTATGACTTTGGAGTTGGAGTTTACGTCTCAAGTCAATGTGGAATGCTTGCCTGTTACTCATTTTGGATTCCAGGTAATTATGCCTATTTCTTTGAGATAGAATATCTAAATGTGTATCGATATACCCGAGCGTTCTAAAGAAATAATTATTATGTAGGAAAATATATTTACATTCACTATGTAAATATATTTTCCTACTTAATAATTATTTCTTTAGAACGCTCGGGTAGATCGACACAGTCTACAATAAATATTATAGCTTCAATTTTAAGCTGAATCACTGTTCTCTCAAGATACAGGTTACCTAGTTTGAGAGGCAGGGTTTTCCTTATTGTGTACAGATTTTAGTTTCTAGATTGTAGTGTATTGTGTTACTACCAAAGCTCTTTTAAATTGTCTTATTTTACTTTGTGAAATAAGACAATTTAAAAGAGCTTTGGTAGTAACACAATACACTACAATCTAGAATCTTGAAAATCTAGAAAATGAATTGGGATAAGGGCAAGAGAATGATGATGATGATTTTACTTTGTGAAATCTGTATTTTTTTTTTTTTTGTGAAATAACGATTATTTATTTATTATTAAACTATAAACCTAATCCATTAGTAGCATATGTTTCATGAGAAAAATCTGTTGAATTTAAACGTTATCTTGTTGTTATTGCTTTATCTTATTTAGGTAGCCTTTGAACTACACCAAAACTTATTAAATACTCAAACAGGCATTTTGTATTGTCTATCATTAACTCAAGGTACAAATGGTTGATATTTCCAAAATGAAATGCACCTTTACTTTTTAACTGCCTCATTGGTTGAGTGGGTCACAAGCGCAACTGCTGAGCATGAGGTCTTGGGTTCCATTCCCGGGTCGGGTAAAGTGTTATTGGGTTTTTCCATCAGTAATTTCTCAGTAGCAGCCATGGAGTCTTGATCTGTCCCTCATTGATAGTAATACGTTCGCCTCCTATTACATGGGATTTAAAACATAACTGGTGTTACGTTACTGGAAATGTTTGTGCACATCCCTGCCTAACCCTTCGGGGATTACAGGCGTGATGTTATGTTATATGCACCTTTAATACAGCAAGCAGCCATTGTCATGAAAAAGAAGTACTAACTTTCTCAAACAGTTTTTTAATTTCATAATACAATCAACTCAAATATTTGTTACAGGAACCCTGTGATGATCCGAGAGCATTCTGCTACCTCTGGGTGGTATTCTCAGTGACAGACAGATTTGAAGAGGAAGAGTTTCCACTGGCTGTGATGTACTCCCTCACATATCAGGGCAAGAGAATGCTGTCCGATACCAAGTGTCTTTATCAGGTAATTGAAGAAAATTACTATTGATCAACAACACACGTAGACAACATGTTGACGCTACGAAAAAATATAAAGTTACGCTGTCGTCACGTGAACTATTTTAACAAACCGATAGTGGAAATGTCAAATGACGTAAGGAACACTGTTATGCTATTAAATCTTCAACTTTCAGCAGTGAGTACAACATTCAAAATTGAACAGCAAGCTCAGTTCAATTTCAATTCAAATTTCCACCGTCGAGGCGTTACAGCACAAAACCAAAAACGCTAAAGGCTTATTTACGGAGACGCCGCGCGTTGTGCGTTTTTTTTCTGTTTATGAAGACGCGGCGCGTGCAACAGACATCGTGTTGAAAGCCGCGTGCGTCGCGGCGATGTCATCTACGGGCTCCGCCGCAAGTTACGCTTCATTTCAAGCAAACACGCGTAAAATCGCTTCTCTGTTAAAGCTCTCTTCCATCGCCATGTTTGAATAAAAAGTGGGCCACGCCGCACAACACGCCATGTGACGTGCTGCTTCTCCGTAAATGAGCCAGTATTAAATATGATGCTCTGTGAATTGAGCCCTAACTGCTTTAATAGTCAATTGTCCAAAAACAAAACATAAAAGAGGGTTCATATATTTATTAACTGTGTCTTTTTTTTCAGGAGTTTTCAACAGCTACTGTCAGATTCCAGCTGGAGTTGAGCACAGTTGATGAAGCCGCATTGCTTGGCGGGAAATGTGTGTCGTGTCATGCGTACTCCGTCAATTCTACCTTAGCAGCTGAAGGAGAAGAGAGTAAGTTACCATTTTGACAAAATAAAACATAAGTTTTTAAACTGACATGGTCACTAACACTATCTCGTGTCTAAGTAATAACAGCCGCTCGGGTCGATCTTTAGGTTAAGCCGTACTTGTCTAGGTTAGTCTGTGGATGGGTGAACACCCATTACATACCGAGTTTCCTGTGCCTCAGAATGCACACTAACCTGTTGTTCCCGGCGATTTGTAGATCTATGACAGTCGTTACAAAAAGTCTGACAACCAGTCTCACCAAGGGGTATCGTATTACCCAGTACGAACTGAGTTGTGAAGGTCAGATAGGCAGTCGCTTCATGTAAAATACTAGTATTCAGCTGAATCCGGTTGGCTTGGAAGCCGACCCCAACATAGTTGGGAAAAGGCTAGGCAGATGATGGTCACTAACACTCACACGGGATATTTACCATGTTTACTATTTGTTATGTAAAACTAACCAATCACACAGCTAGAATACTTCAAGCTGTGAAAAAAAATTCAGTGTTCCCAAGTTCATATGACCCCAATCTATGTAAGTCGCGAGTTAATAGGCTTTTTTTGGTTTAGCTCGTTTCATCTTCGACCTCATCTCTGTCCTCAAGACTAGATTGAGGTCAAGAGTAGGCCCATTTAATATTAAAAAAAAAGAAGTGATATTATTGGTTAGTTTCACACATCCTTCGCTTCGCATCCTCACTCATCTATGGTGGAAACGCAACCTTATTTTCTTGTTATTCTTTATTGCACACAAAATGAAAAAAAATATACATACAAATTGCCTCCTATTGGGTTCCCTATATTTCGGCGCTGTTGCAAGCACCAACGTTACCTACTTTGTTAAGTTTATACGTGATCATGGTGCCTGCAACAGCGCCGAAATATCGGGACCTAAAAACAAATAGTAAACATAGTAAATATCCCGTTTTCAGTATTAATGATTAAAAAAAACACATACTGGTAAAGGCTAAAGTCAATATAAATGTTGTAAGTGCACTGGCACAAAACCGTTTTAAGATTCAACCTGGGTTTAAGCGTGTCTACACATTGTTAATCGTAACTACATTGGTCACCAGTTCCGAGTCCATTTTTTAATAGGAAGACATTTTGTTCTCCTCGGTGATTGATCGTTTTTCTCCAGCTTACTTTAAATCAAAGGAAAAGTACATTTGTTGCTGCTGTATTAATGTTTTTTTTTTACATAATTTCAGGCATGTTAAACATCTGTCAGATAGTCTGGGAGTGCTGGGGTGAAAATGCCAACTCTTCCGCACAGTATGGAATGCTCCTGTTTGATTTAGACCAATGGTACAAGGATCAAATGCCAGGTAATTTTTTCATTTGTGCGTTTATTTGAATGTGTAAATATTTATTTGTTGTTGCGACAATTTGAGCTCTATGCAATAGAAGTTACAGTCCTCGGGCCTAAGTATTGCATTCGAGTTAATAACGGCCGCAGCGAATTGACTGATTTCTATGTAACTCTTTGAAAACCCTTCCATAGATTTTTTTTTAATCTTTATTAAAAAATAGAGGATTTGATCATGCATGATCATGTCATCCCCATAGGTAAAGAAATATTAACTTAAATATTCACATCTTACTTATTTATCCTATCTATGTTTTAAAACACAATCTCTTCCATAGATGTCAACACACTCTTTTGTTGTTTATTGTGTTGTGTCTCTGTGTTAGTCTTATTGTGTCATATTAACGTTGGGTGCTGTGTTACCCAAATTATAACTGCAGTCTATCGTCTATGTTTACCTTAGCTAACTTTTTTAACTCGAAATCTTCTTCCACAGCAACCTGGGCTCTACAAAGCAACGCCTTCATGAGTGTGACGTGGTGTAGCGAGCTGTCAGCCGGCGACTGCGTCACACTGGACGTGCGCCTGGACCCCACCTCAGTGGCTGTGTACTCGCACGCCACGAGGCTGGAGGAGCATTTCTATCCTAACTCCTTGCAGTACAGTAAGTATTTTTTTTAGTTTGCTCGTATTGTCCCACTCCTCGGCAAAGGCCTCCCCCCCATTTCTTCCACTTCTCACGATGGTGTGCTTCTCGCCAATTCGCAAGGAAAGTATCGAAGACGTCCCGCCATCTTTTCGGTCTGCCGCGACTTCATCTTCTGTCTCAGGGCTCAAGTCTTGCGATATTCAGGCACACAGCTGTGCCGGTATCCGGCGGACACGCCCAGTCCCATTTTAGTCTGACAGCTTATTAGCTACGTCGGTAATTTGCGTTCTGGAATGCAGTGTGGTGTTTCATATAGTACCTAAGTATACAAGGTCAAATTGAATTACATGGTTAAATTTCATAATTTCATAGACTTGATTGATATTGTATCTGTTTTAAAATATTTTTAAGTTATTTCCTAAATAACGTTACCAATCATTCCTTCCAGGTTTCGCTAATTAATTTAGAAAGACCATGTAATGCGGTGGGTCGTCAACATCATTACTGATTGCAGACCCCATACTCAATGTAGATAGAGCCTCTCCAAGTGTTCCAAAAAGACTCTAGACTTCCGACAGGCTACATTGGTGGCACCTTCCATGTTATTTGATATCTCTGTGTTGTATTATGTGAAAACATGAACGAAACAAAATTCATTTTAAATAATCTATATTTCAACATCAACTCACAGTTTAAACCACTTCACGTATTGAATTATATGAAGGCATTCGCGAAAAGGATTTTGGAAAAATCATCCCTTAAGAGGGTGAAATAGGGTTTGAAATTTTGTATCAAAATCCGTCACCGGGCGAAGCTGGTGCGGTCGCTTAGTTATGTGATTAAAATTAACAAAACCTTCACTTTACAGATTGCATCTGCCTCAACACTTCAGAAGCGTGCGTCCTAAGCACAATCGGCATACAACGTCAAATAATCAGCTCTATAGACGAAGTAGGCCCCACTGCGTTACTGAACCCGCCGCGACTGTACAATGCCTGCATGTCGGCTGGACTGACGCCGCTCTACGTGCACACTTATACCAGCAACATTAGTGGGGTAACGTTCTAATCACAGATATAGATAGACCTAGATAACGCGAGAGCAACTACTTCGCGTGCCATGTAGCTTACGTACAAAAATCGTAAGTGGCCAATTTCGAACTCAGTCTGCATCGGAGCATAGCGCTAGTCGGACGTCAGTGGGCGTCATGGCGGGGGGTAGGACGAGGGGGGCGCAGTCCGCGGCGGCGTCTTTGAATCGGTTTGATTTTCCCATCACTAAATAGTGCTTGTGACGTCATAATAGGTAGTCAAAAAATGGCACGCTTGGTTTTCATACAGATCGTGATACTTTCGTTATCTAGGTCTATCTATATCTGTGGTTCTAATATAATATACGACGAAATAGGCCACCGCACACTAGGTCACTGCAAATACTAGGAATAGTTTCAGGGTAAAAACATAACTCCAGCCCGCGTAGCATGACCACCGTAGAAATGGGCTTTGTCGATGGAAAAACCGACAAAATGACAGATTGTGAAGAGAAATCTGTTATTTTGTCGATTCTTCCGTCGACAAAACCCGTTTCTACGGTGGTCATGGTACGAGTGCTGATAGAAAAGTGTCTCATTCGAGTCCGAAGCTAGTCGGACGAAACTCTCAACTATCATTTTAAGAGCTTCGAACGAAGACAGTGTTAGTGATAAAAGTGCTAAACAGATTGATCTCCAAAATGTCATGTTACTGTATAAATTAATATCTGTGGTCCCAACTAAACCCATTTTCACACATTCGATATTGTCCGCGAGAGTTTGTTTTTACCACGCACTGGATTATCCTCAGTGCCCATTTTTTAGGTCGTACGAACTTGGGGTTGTGCTGTTTTGCCATAATTTAATTTCTTTCATTCGTAAAATGTTAGACTCATTCATGTTAATAAATAGCTGTAATATTTTTTTATGTTTCCAGGAGGAACAACGCAGATACTTACTATCAGTGGCGCTGGAAGCTCGCCTGTCTCGGTTCTTAAAGCGCTGCGCGCACGACTGGGCCACCGGCAGTCACAGCGGCGCGGGCTGTACGCTTCCTTTCTTGGTAAGTTATGTCACACGTTCACTGTCTCTTCTAGTTTTACAAACATACATAAACTCACGCTTTATTCCCATGGGGGGAGGCAGAAAACACAGAACACCAGATGCTACGATCCTTATATAATCCTTACGCCTCGTTCACGTTCATACATCTGGTCATACACGCACGCTACTTGCAAGTACTACGCGCCTTCTAGTTGAAGCCACCTTCCACCTGAAGATCAACAAAACAAACAACAAACAAATATAAGAAACAAATATAAGATTGAGAGCCTCACGGCTGCGCCAAAAAAGTCCAGCGGGCTCCGTACGTACGTCCTAAATAAATCAATAATAATGTTGGTCTTATGAACTGTTATATTATTTATTTTAGGTGGACTGGTGCTGGAAACGAGCCATCGAATTAAAAGAGAATGCCAAGGAACTTACAGCCCCGTTGTTTTCCTCTTCGGCTCTTCCGGACAGGTGAGGCAAAATATTACGATAATACCCGGTCGTAAATACACACAGCCTTCTGACATACTGGTATGGGTACAAGACACGACATTCTTCTTCAAAGCCATTTTTTTTTTCTCAGTAAATAATGTAAGTTATTTACATTAATACATTTCAGTGTACAAAAATGATAAAAGGATTCGTTTTAAATGAGTGTCTATGTTTAGAATATAATCCCAACCAAAAATGTATGGACAGACAATCGGAACATCCGCCTTAAACATCATAAAGGGTGTTAAACGACTCTTAACGAAGCCGAAAGGCACTTGTTCTCCCCGTCATTGCGTTGTAGACCTTACCTGGGTACCTTCTAGTTATGGAGATTTTGGTGGTCAAGGTTCCAACTTTATCACAAGTTTTTTTTTTTTTAATACTGGTTTTTAAGTTTATAAATTTTATTCAATGCATCCATCAGCACAATGTTTTGAGTACGTTACATTGAGTTTTACCGTAAAACGTGATTTTTCACCCCAAAAATAAAAGTAGTTTCCCAGCAATAATTTTTGCGTAGACTTAGTTTGATGTACACAATGCATGGTTGACGGCTTCGTGAAGGGTCCGTTTACAGTTCACACCTTGTATATGTGATGAGTGGTATTTAAGGCCAGCTACCAACGTATGTATTATTGAATGGTTATTTATTTAAATTGTATTTATTCAGGAATGTAGTGCGGAGCCTGGAACATTGCGTACAACAGTTAACACAACTGACTGGCTTGTTAGACGCCGTGCTGACGAAGTGCTGTAATTTGATTATACCTGATGGTAAGCTCTACTTTTATTTTATTTATATCCATTACATAGTAGCACATAAGCGCGAACTTTGGAAGGAGTGGAGGGAGGCCTTTGCCCAGCAGTGGGACAATATGGGCTAGCTATAATATAATAAAGAGCAGCGGTGGCCCAGTGGTGGCGGCCCCGACTTACGAACAGTAAGTCGTGGGTTCGAACCCAGGCAGGCGCATTACTTTGTGTAATTTATTTCATCACCACTGCTCTCAAAACGGTGAAGGAAAACATCGTGAGGAAACCGGCATGTCCTAGAACCAAAAATTCGAAGATATGTGACATCTACCAACCCGCACTGGGCCCGCGTGGTGGATGCCCATTCCCTCTCATAGAGAGGAGGCCTGTGTCCCAGCAGTGGGAACATTATAGGCTGATTATGATGATGATAATATAATAATAATAAACCCATTAAAAATGTAAAACGTAAGATAAATGAATAGCCTAGGTACTTAATTTACTAGTTCTCTTCATATAGCTCTAACCAATTTATTTTGTTTTCAGCTCTAAGCGAAATAGAAGAGAAATACAAAGGCATCGGTACAGTGTCCCTGTACTTCCAAGTGGTGCAGTGGTTCCTGCGCGTGGGCTTGCTGCCGGAGCGACACGACGGGTACAACGCACTGCCCTATCCCGCGCAGCAGCTCTACTCTACCTATAACAAGAGGTAAATAGAAAACATGACATGCATTACTTTATACAGTACGCTAAAAAAAGCCTGTCCAACCCGGAAGGGGCATATAGGTACACTAGTGACATTACCAAATAAAACAAGATACATAAATATTCATGAAATTAGAAATATTATTGAAAAAATGCATGATTTTTGTCCGAAATTACCAGTATATCCCTAAATTCTAATAAACTTTTAAAACGTCACAACGTTTAATCTTCGGCAATAGTATGATCGATCGTCAATTGTTTGTTTATGACGTCACTACCCGTGAAGCGACCGGAGGGTCACTTTCTGCATTTTAGTACATTTTATTTAACTTTCATCGGGGTAAACGTTTTTAAGTTTATACTTGTTATCCAAAAAGGATTACATAAATTGAATCTAATCTCGATACCGAACAATAACGATCGGACAGGTTTTTTTTAACACATTGCATATTCCTGGATAAGGTACAACCGAAAGTAAAGGTTTCGTCATAGTGGTACGTTCAAATTTGTGAACATGAACACACTCCGCAATCCGTCCACCGATTTGGCTGATCCTTAACATTTATAGGAAATATCCATGCGTTCGAGCCTTTATTTATGCAATGCAAATGCATCAAAGGGTGTATTTGCAAAACAGATAATGCATACCTTTGATATGATTTTCAACATACACACCTTACTTATACTGATAATCCTTACTTCCTTCCTTACTAATATTATAAATGATAAAGTGAGTTTGTTTGTTGGTTACCTTTTCACGCCTGAATCACCGAACCAATCATCCTGAAATTTTGCATATACATTGTCAGATGTACAGAAACGGATATAGGGTAGATTTCATTCCGAAAAAAAGTACTGTTCCCGAAGAAAACAACGATAACGCTTTAAACTATCATGGTCACTAACATTATAAAACAACACAACACACACAACAACACTAACATTAGAAAGAGGGTAGACCGATTTGTCTGCTCATAAACACCCACCCGCAATAACTTCAGTTTATCCGTGATCATGGTGCTTGCAACAGCGCCGAAATATCGGGAACTCGACAAAAACAGTAAACATGGTAAATATCCCGTTTCCTGTCTAAGTAACGATAACGTTCTTATGGTAAGAAATGGCGCCACGTGTATTAAATTATATTATTACAAGCAGAGTACAACCCGACTTGATTGTCAAATTCTAAATTAACGCGAGCGAAGCCGCGGGCAAAAACTAGTTCCGCATAAATACAAAACAAAATAATCTTGGGCCTTGCCTATGATTAGGTCATCAATTTGTAGAAACCAGTCTAATCTAAGCACGTTTCTTGACAAATAAGTAACAGATGACAATGTCATAAGGTTGACAATCTATCACCACTGTTTATCATGCTTTGTAATTTGTTTCAGGCGTCTGAAGCTAAATCGTTTACAAGACAACGTGCCTACAGATGAGAATGAACCGAATAAGCCTTGTTCTTTGCTGTACATCGATCAGCTGATTGAACAGGAGTTTGGTGGCGACAGAACACATCAGTAAGTGGTTTCAACTTTATACACTACACTCCGGTTTTCCATCCGATTTCTCCAAGGTCCATTTTACTCAAGGCGATATGACCAGCTGCGGGACTGTTCGCTGTGGGTCTGTTCGAAGGAGATACCGCGGCCCTGGAACACAAAGGGCAAAGAAGGAACATGGATGGGTTTTAGTCAGTACAAGTCTGACACTCCCTACCGCTCCGTCCAGAGCGTGATCCCGTCGTTCATTTGATGGTTTCACATCTGAAAAAAAAGGCGATATGACCAAAAACTTTTCCTTGTGCATTTTGGTGTAACATAAAATACAAATATATGACTAGCGCTCCATGTAAAATACTGAAGGCGGCCTGAAAGTCTGAAACCAGTCTTACCAAGGGGCACCGTATTACCCAGTACTAACTGGGTTGAGGAGGTCTTGGCAGTCGCTCCATGTAAAATACTGATATTCAGCAGCATCTGGTTAGATTGGAAGCCGACCCCAACATAGTTGGTGAAAAATCTAGGCAGATAATGATTCTGTCTCGAGTCATATTCGCACAACTGACTTAAATCGAACAATGTTTTAAATCTGAGTTTCATGATTTGTGGTGCGAATGTAAGACCCACTTGCACCACAAATCAAGTAGTAACTACGTAATATGCTTGACTGGAATTTTCAAACTTATAGTTTAATTAACATAATGTTTAAATGTGAAAGTTCCTAATGATCTCTGTAAGTCATAATTATTAGATAATACATACTCTGCAATATTAGTTTTAAGTTATCTTGCTGCGCCCTAACAGGGTCATGTACTCACTAATTTAAGCTTAGCGTGTAAAATTGGTTGCGTACATTGTGCATTAAATAAATAAATAAATATTCTTGCAGGATGTGGCTAAAAGGCGGCAGTGAATGCAACGGCCTCTACCCGCCTCCATCACTATACTCGCTGCTACGTCTGTACCTCTTACCGGACATCGCGGAGGAGCATAAACACTCGCTGGTACTCTACCTGCTTGTGGATTACTCCATGGTGTATGATGAAGTCAGGTGAGTCTTTGGGAATAAGAACCCCCGGTTTCTGAATGTTTGATCTATATTCTAATCAGGAAGCTTAAAATGGCCGCTTTATCAGAATCATAATAGGATAATAGTATGAATTTTGTTACAATTCCTAAAATGGTCACAGATCAGTTTATATTATGAATTGGTACTTTGTGACCATTGGTACGAGAAAAGAGAGGCCTATACCCAGCAGTGGGTGAGTTCGGGCTGTGGATGATGATGATGATGATGACTGTTTTACGAATTGAAATGTCCATTCATATTATTATCGTACTCTTGTTTGAAAGAAAACAATATTTTCATGAGATTATGAGTTCAATTTTAGAAATTGTTGTTTTTTTTCTTTGGCTGTATGGTGAAAAAAGACTTTATATTTTACGAATTGAAATGTAATTCATATTTATTATCCTATTTATTATAATTCTCCTAAAACGGCCATTTTACTAGTAGTATAGTTTTACTAAAAAGTAGTTTATTTGTCATATTTTAAAAGGTTTCCGTTTGACTGTTCATCATGACCAAATGCGATCCTTTCAAGGATTGACGCACTCTTGTTTAAAAAAAAACAATATTTTCATGAGATTATTGGTTCAATTTTAGAAATCTGGTGCTTTTTTTTGGCCATATGGTGAAAAAAAGACTTTGTATTTTGCCTACTTATTAATAAATACACGTTTATTTGTATCAACAGATATGAAGCCGTGATACGTCGACTGATGCAGTTCCCTACAATGTTCGGTCTGAGCAACACAGCTATAAAGGCCACTCAGGCTTTCTGGCATCTAGATCACAGGGATTTCGATGTAAGTATACATAATTGTCATAATTATTATTACCATCTGCTCAAAAACACAGATTTTATTAAAGACACTTTTTAATACTTTAAAAGCATCCCTTTTTAGCCATTAATTATTGCAAGTATTTTAGTCACTCGTAAAATACTATTAGCAGTGTCATATTAATCGACTTCAATACTCCCATAATATGCTTTCGTTGATTTATTTTGTCTTGTTATTTAACATACGTGTTGCCGAGTCTAGATACGGAATAATATTTCTTTATCTATTCTATTGTTTCCCATACGCATAATAAACCGGGTTTTCTAGTCAGTCCGAAAATAGCTCATTTCTCTTCCCCACTTTTATTGACCCTTTTCTCCCACAGTTCGCTCTCGACCAACTCCAATGTCTAACCGGCAACACACTCTCAGACTGGCAACACAACGTAGTCCTATCCACACTATTAGCCCAAAAGAAAACACAGGCAGCGCTCCAGTATCTTCACGTTCGTAAACCAGCTCCGATTCAAAATATACGAGACAGAGACGGAGATGTAGCGTCCTGCTCTATCCGGGTGAACGATCACGACAAGCTGGAGGACTGGCAGTCGTGCTGCAACCTGTACTTGGCGCGGGGGCTGGTGTTTGAAGCGCTCGATGTGATAAGGATGTGTGTGCTGAACGCGGGCTGTGTGGAGGATAAGGTTACTGTGTTGCAGTTCTTTTTTAAAGGTAAGACTTGGTTTTAAAGATGGTTTTTTTATTCTGTAAGATAGTTTTTCGTAGATCCGTACTTCAACTTTTCTGACTTCTGTTTCTTCTTCTGTCTGTTTGCACGTTTTCAGGGTATCCTTGTATATTCATAAATTCATCAATACGACGACACGGTTGGCGCAGTGGCTGAGCGATTGACTGCTGCACTTCGTGCCGCGGGTTCGATTCCCGCACGGGACAAATATTTGTACGGCCTACAGGTAGTTGTTCCGGATCTGGCTGTTTGTGTATGTGAGCTTAAATGTTTGTAAACGCACTCACGATTCAGGAGAATTTCTTAGAGTGGGGCAGCGTTTTAAAAAAAAAAAAAAAACATAAGTTTCATGGAGACTGGATATACTGTGATTTTGATCTCAAAACATTTACGGTTTTGTGGAGAAAAACACAACTTTACTTGCATTTATGAAAATTCCTGACAGTAAAATATTAATTCAACAGGTTGTCGAAACACGGGGAATCTAGCCAAAATACTCCAAGTGACAATGTCGCCATTCGAAGAGGAAATGTTCGTGAAATACCTGAAAGATTGCCACGAACCGCACACGTCTGATATACTAGTCATGTATTACTTACAACAGTCTAGGTAAGTTGCGCTTGACTTTTTCAATGAGACTACTGATTTCTAACTGGGAACATTTTATTGCCAATACAAAAATAATGAAATAAGAGGTTTAAAGTTATTGTCGTATGCTATTTTATTTAGGAGAGGAAGACGAAAGATTGATCCATCAATCTTTCGCCTGTGTGTGAGGAATTATATGAAAGAAAATGGAGTAAATGATGTCATGACGGTTAACAAGCAAGAATGGAAGAATAAAACGTGTTGCGCCGACCCCAAGTAACATGAGACATAAGCTGGAAGACGATGCTCCGGCGTCGGCTTGAGTTTAAAAGCTATTGTAAAAAAAAGTACTTGTAGTTATCCATTTAGCGCGTATTCTCCGACATTTAACTCAGTACTAAGTAATTTAGTCTGTAAACTTTTTCTTCAATCTACAACTAGTAACAGAAAGGGTAGCCATATGGTGAAATATCGTAAATGCGAAAAAAGTATCAGCTGTGCCATACATTTGGGTCGAGTAGGTATTGAAATTGTATGGGACAGCTGATAATTTTTTCGCATTTACGCTATTAGACCCATGAAGGATATTGTTCAATTTGATGGTCTGCAGCATATCCTTTCATATGACTATCCCAATTCTGTTGCACCCTGTATACTTTAATTACTTATTTACCAACAGATACCTCGAAGCAGAACGCTACAACAACAAGCTAAAGCAACAGAAACCTAGAGCCAAAGACGTGTCAACGTCAGTAGAGTCTCTCTTCGACATGATGGACAGAGACAGCGCTAGAGACGCGATCGTGGAAGTGGTGTGCGCGTCTCTGCCGGCCATCGCCAACACTGTCGCGCATTACGCGCTGGACAGTAGAGATGTGGAGCCGCACGGTACGTTATTACTTCAAAAAGCATTTATTTTTTGGCCCCTTACCGAAAAATACCGACTTGTAGTCATTATTTACTACATAAGACAATTTTGTTTACAGTTATTGCACCAAAACCGATGTCCGTATACGTAAAGGCGAGGTCGCCTAAAAATACGTTTACATACAAATCATCGTTTATACAAGTAAGTTTGTTTTTTAAGTTTTAACGTAACGAAACATTAATTGTTTCGTTACGTTATTGTTTTATTGTAATACACACAAACGAATTTTACGTAAGACCGAGATCATATGCTTCAGTTTCTGATTTTATTTTCGTGTTTCATTGGGCATATTTCACTCGAAGTATTGTAGTTAACGCTTTAGAGTGACGTCATTTTATTGGTCGTATTCTTCTCAGCAAACCCTTTCACTTGATACCCAGGAATGAATAAAAAAGAACTAGTCCGCCATCTTTGCGAGTCCGCCATATTGGATTTAGAATGAAATTACTTAGCTAACCATGCATTGTCACCTATCCTAAACATGTATGCAAAATTTCAGCTCAATCGGAAACCGCGAAGTGGGTCAAATTTAACTTCTAAGATTTTTTTACATAGTTACGGGTGAAGCTAACGAAAGCGTGTTAAATGAATCAATTAGTGTACTGATTCAACGATGCTGGGTTTCGGCACTCTGCATCTTGCACTCGCCTTTAGAATGACAGCGAAATAAATGAAAGAAGCAAATCAATGTTCAGTCCTATATAGTTATAAGCTTATCTTGCCTTGTTAATTAATATGTATTGGTCAAATCTTGTAACTAAATTTCAAACCAGGTACTTTGGTTCTGGTGACAATACATTTTATGACAGACATGACTTGATCCTGCAGCCGGGATCCTCTCCTCACGAGAGAACTCCTCAAAGGTTAATAGCACGGACACGAAACTTTGTATATAAACGTAATTTTCTTCTTTTCATTGTAATAATTTATTTTATCGGTGTAGTGTGAACATAGAATCTATACTAATATTATAAAGCTGAAGAGTTTGTTTGTTTGCTTGAACGCGCTAATCTCAGAAAATAGGTGTCCGAATTGAAAAATTCTTTTAGTGTTGGATAGCCCATTTATCGAGGAAGGCTATAGGCTATATACCATCACGCTACGACTAATACGAGCGGAGCATTCATGAAAAATGTTGCAAAAACGGGGAAAAATCCAAACGCAGGCGAAGTTGCGCGGGTCAGCTAGTGAAAGATAAAAATGATCTGCCACCCGAGTGAACCGTTCATTCGTGTGACACTTCTGATATAAGAGTCAAACCAAATTCGACATGATTAGATGACAATTGTTTACAAACGCACCCACACAAAAAATGCGTGCAAATTACGGCCTACAGAAATGTATAAATCTTGCAAATGACGTCATATCATGCATAGATGATTCTTTTCTAAAAATAAGGTATTACGGTTTTACAGCCCACTCTTTTATGTGGACAATGAACTCAGTTTCATAGTTTAATAAATTCTTAACTAGCGACCCGCCTCGCTTCGCACCGTTTTAAAGACTTGATAAAACATCGAGTTACCTTTATTATATGTAAGTTAAATCACACACACCACAACCACCACACACACACTACATCATTATCATTCAATCATTCATTACACTTCATCATCATCTTCCTGTCCTTGTCCCATTATACTTGGGGTCGGCGCAACACGTTTTCTTCTTCCATTCTCCCCTGTCAGACGTCACGACATCATTTATTCCTTTCTCTTTCATATCATTCCTCGCACAATCCATCCATCTTTTCTTTGGCCTTCTTCTCCCTCTCCATCCAGCAACATTCATGACCATCACTCTTTTAGTCACATGCGATTGATCCCTCCTCATTACATGTCCATACCAAGACAAACGACTTCCTTTCAATTTTTCTGTAACAGGCGCCACTTTTAAACTTCCTCTAATATGCTCATTCCTTACTATATCCATTCTTGTCACTCCACACATCCAACTCAACATTCTTATCTATTTCAATCTATTACACTTAAAAGTGAGTAATAAATTCTCAAAGGAGTGGTACAAACCGCATCAAAAATCTTTGCCTAGTTTAAAACAACATGGTCACACAGACGGACACAAAAATTACTTTAAATTAATAATAATTATGTATAAAACATACGGCAGTTTAGAGAGAGCAAGAAAGGAGTATTCAGCCCAATGTTTTATGTGAACAATGAACTCAGTTTCATAGTTTCAAATATCCATAAAGTAGGTATACTATGTTATTTTTTTTTTCTAGGATACCATAGAGAATGCGAGTGAGACATGGATGAGTAAGCCAAAGATGCGCAGAGGCATCAAACGCGCGCTCAATATTGAAGATACGCCGTTTATCTGTACTCCTAAATTAACGCGGACTAGAAGGTAAATTTACTTGCTTTTATTTGTAAAGATGTTATTGAAAGAACTTTATAACCTAAAAGAGGACATTGTTCTGAACACTATGAACGAATTTTACTATGATCTAAAATGAATCTGCTATTGCAAACATTTATTTTCAGATAACTAGCCAAAATCTACGGAACAGCATATTTAAAAAGAATTTCATATACTCGTTTGAAATAATGGTTTTTAAAATAGAGAATCTTTTTCTTGTTTTAATAAACTATGGTTTTTGGATTTTTTCTTACAAAAATACTTTGTAAACTCATACAATACGCGACTGGAGGCCACGCGATCCGCGGTCGTTAACCCCGAGTAGCGTAATCAACTGTAGCTACTCGAAATTAAGATTTTAGCATTTCTTTTGTGTCTTTCTTAGTTTTACCGTCAATGTCACGTGAAGTGTCGAACAAAAACTGTTTGTGTATTTACCTATGTTTAAAAATAAAAAACAAAAAAAAATGGAGGTAAATTCGGTTATTTTGAATTAATTTTGTGAACATGAATAATTATGAATGTAGATGAATAGGTATTCATTTAATACAGATATCACAAGATCCATATCTTGTGAAATCTGAGTTAAATGAATTTATTTATTTAATATTATTTGACTGCCTCGTTGGTCTAGTGGTCGCAAGCACGACTGCTGAGCATGAGATCCTGGGTTCGATTCCCGGGTCGGGCAAAGTGTTATTGGGTTTTTCTATCAGGAATTTCTCAGTAGCAGCAACGGAGTCCGGATTTGCGCCCGGTTGATGGCAATAGGCTCGCCCCCTATTACATTACTTAAACATAAATGGAAAAATGTGGGTGTACTATTAGGTACACCTGTGCTAACCCTTCGGGGATTACAGGCTTGATATTATGCTATTATTAATTATTCACACTTTAAATGCATAACTCCATTATCTATCGATATTCTTATCACAACTTGCGATAAGACGGCAACTGCACTCAAACAATAATCAATTGCAATCTATCAATAACTCTTAACTAATTCACTGTTATTCCACATTCCTCAGCATTCTATCTTCTGAACAAAAACCATCGGAGTCGACGCCTCCAAAGCGCGCTCGCTTAGATCTGACGGGGACCCCTAAGACTCCTAAGATGGGGAACTCGTTCCATGTGAGCGAGAAATTGAGCAGTCAGATGTCGATATTGTTAGATATGCCAGATGTTCAGAGTCCAGATTGCAAGCTGTATGAGAGGCCTGGCACACCGCATAGTATTTTGAAGGTATCATCATTCATCATCATCATCATTTCAGCCGAAAGACGTCCACTGCTGGACATAGGCCTCCCCAAGGGGGGTTTTGCCATAATCGCCACGCTTGGCAGGCGGGTTGGCGATCGCAGTATGTTTGTTATAAAAATCACAGAGAACGCTGCTGCCCATTCTCTGGTAAGTCCCTTAGTCGCCTTTTACGACACCCACGGGAAGATATGGGATGGTGCTATTCTTTACGTCCGGACACCATACAGAACAAGAAGGTATGTTACCAGTTAATTCATTTATCCTACTACATTTCGAGTTAGACTGAGCTAGCTCGTGGCTAAATAATAAAAGCCACTCGGTTCGATCTTTAGGTTAAGCCGTGCTTGCCTAGGTTGGTCTGTGGATGGGTGACCACCTATTACATACCGAGTTTCCTCTGTACCTCGGAAAGTACGTTAAGCCGTTGGTCCCGGCTATAATTTGTAGATCTTTGACAGTCGTTACAGGTAGTTGGTGGCCCAAAAAGACTGACAACCAGTCTTACCAAGGGGTATCGTATTACCCAGTATTAACTGGGTTGTGGAGGTCAGATAGGTAGTCGCTCCATGTAAAATACTGGTATTCAGCTGCATCCGGTTAGACCGGAAGCCGACCCCAGCATAGTTGGGAAAAGGCTAGCCTATGATGATTTTGAGTTAGACTTAGTTTTTTTTTAAACATGTTACAATCGAAACTCCTTTTTTCAAATCCAGTTTAGAATTAGCGGCTGAAAAAAATCAGGCCATCAAAGCCCCTGTAATACTATGCCGTTATCACCAAAAATGGTCGTCACCTAAATACAAGCTCACCGCGTGATTTTTAATGCTGTGTTCAACGTTACAGGGTATTTTTTTTCGATGAGGTGCTGTTTTTCTTTGTAAGTGAGATTTTTCTCTTCTGTCGAATTAGTCGCAATAATTCTTGCAGGATTTTTAAAGCAAAATAATATCTCGTAAATATATAAAAGCGAACGGTCACTCGCGCACTCATCACTAAATATCGAAAACCGCTTGACGTATAAAGATGAAATTTGGCAGGGAGGTAGTTTATAGTTAGTAGACGTCCGCTAAGAACGGATTTTGCGACAGGGCCGGATTAAAGAGGTCTATGGGCTCTCGCAAGTTTGTATGAAAGTCCTTCATTTTTTGTGCTACAAACTTGATATTTGGTAGTGAGGTATAGTTATCCCGGACGAAGTCGCGGGCAACAGCTAGTATAATTATATTAATTTAATAATATTACTTTACAGACTCGTCATAACTCGGATTTGGACAGAGAAGCTCCGTCTCCCGTGGACTCGCGGTACCTCGGGGACAGTGACGACGAACTGTTGGACACTGCCAGCAACCACACGCACTACAGCGACGCCAACAAGTATGTATTACGTCATCATTATCGTTAGTGCTCATCCGATGTCAAGCGATAGTTTTTGCCAAGGATTTCCTAATCTATCGAGATGAAGTGCAAAAGACTCACGGTTTGGTTTTTTACAATAGAGGGAGGAAGGGATATCGACGCACAAACGTTTACCACGTATTCAGTACATCATTCTGAACCCCCCACATAGAGATTTTTTATCGGTAATAAGAAAAAACAGCCCTTCCATACATTTTGACCGTGTAGGTATTGCACTTTTATACTAAATAGCAGATTTGGGGGGAGGGGGGGAGGTCAAGAATGATGTACTGAATACGTGGTAAGCGCTTGTGCGTCGGTGTCCCTTCCACCATGCATACATCCGCTTGTGTGATGTTTTCGCCAAGCCTTAGTCACCAACGGCGCGTTCGTGTTGCACGCGCGCCTCAAAGAGATTTCAGCAACAATGAAAGGGTCCGCAAGGGTGATGCCTGCCAGGGCTGCGGGACTGTTCGAAATAGATACCGCGGCCCTGGAACACAAAGGGCAATGAAGGAACATAGATGGGTTTTAGTCAGTACAAGTCTGACACTCCCTTCCGCTTCGCCCAGAGCATTGGCATCATTATAGTCAAGAAATCATGTATCCATTTGCCCCAAACCTACCATTTCTAGCATAACCATACCGTATTTGAAGGGATATAACTAACAAATTAGTCAAATAACATTTTCCCTTCATTATCGTAAATATTTTTCTTCTTGCAGACATCTCCGCTTCACAATCCCAACTGCCTCGGAATCAGGATCAACGCCATCACCTACTCCCACCTTAGGTGTTGACCTATCACACATACAGCGCGTGAAAGAGATGGAGCGATCTGCGTCCGCTGCACAAGAAAGAGAGATGGATGTATCTGTTGATAGCTTCGTTACTACCACGTCGCATGCTATGGTAAGTTGGTATAAATGAAAAGTGCTGAAACCAATTGTGTCATTGTTACGATGGCCCAGCGACGCCTTCAGCCGAGCCGCGTACACGATCGTGGGCAACCGTTGTGGACAGCGGTTGCCCATGATCGTGTAGTCGCTTAGTTTTTAAGTTTTATGCCCGTGGCAGGAAGCCTTAAACTCAAGGCACCCACAGGATAGTCCGGTTAAGCAGACGATAACCTCCTAGATTCATCTGTGAGATGCCATTCACAAAAAAAATAAAACAATTATGTCAGCGTCATTTCTTCAAACCAATATTGTTAGAGAGAATAAATGAATTGAATTGATTGATTCCTGGCAGTGGACAATGTGTTGCTCTTGACAGTTCACAGCGACAGCTGTTGCCAAAGTGTGTTAAAGTAAACCTAAAATTAAATAAATATTTGACCAGAGATTGCAAAAGATAGAGAAATTTGGAAGGAGAAAGGGGAGGTCTTTGCCCAGCAGTGGGACACATGACAGGCTAGCATAAAACGAACTGCTTTGTTTGTTTTTGTTTTGTACGATGACAGTTTTTTTTTGAGTAAATTAGTACTTATTTAAAAAAACTTACGTAACTTAACTTACTAACGCAAGATACAAGTGACGCTATCATCAAACGATTTTGTGCTTTTTACAATATTAAAACCGTATTTCACTCTTATTTTCTTACTGTTGTCCTATCACAATATGGTTATTTTGGCCCATAGCTGGTCGGGCATACGCCAGACATGGCTAGCCCAGTCTCACTTCAGCTTAGCGGCTTTTTGAGCAACGTCAGTAATTTGTATTACTTTCTTAGCCCTCATAAAACAAATACTTTCTTTTCAGACAGAAACCCATCCACTGGAATCACCACCAAAGAAGCAAGCAACCGAAGAATCAATTAAATCTAGAAAAACATTCAAAGACACAGTCCGAGCTAGGCGCTCCCTCTCAATTTCCATCAACAGCAGTTTATCCGATGACCCAAACACCTCAATAGAAAGCATAGCAGACATCCCTATTACTCTCATAAACCCGCGTTACTCAGGAGAAAAACGTCATAAGTACACCGAAACATTTGAACATCAACTCGATGCTGACCAAAAAGTTTCAACCGTTGAACGTTCGGTGATTGAACTGAATATAACCGTCACTGGTGCGCAAGCGGCGGAAATAGCCGAGGAGAGGCGGGAATTGCCGAAGACGCCGAAAGGAAGGAGGGGGATTCGAGCTGGTAGTGAGAGTACGCCGCTTGGTAATAGGTGAGTCTACTTGTGTTTGTTTTTTTTTAACATCATGCCTGTTTTTTTTTCGATTAGAACACCCAGATTTCGCCAGTTATGTTTAAACCCCCATGTAATAGGGGGCGAATCTATTGACATCAATTTGAAACAAGCTGGTGTTGAGAAATTCTTGATGTAAAACCAAATAACATTTTACCCAACGTGAAAATCGAACCCAGGACCTCATGCTCGACAGTAGAGCTTGGAACCAATAGACTAGCGAGGCAGTATGGTCACTATTTACCCAGTTAAGTTGTAGAAGACAAAAAGACAGCCGCTCCATGTAAAATACTGGTGTTCAGCTGCATCTGGTTAGACTGGAAGTCGACTTCAATATAGAAAAAGTCTAGGCAGGTGATAAGATTTCATTTAAGGTATTTTAATAGCAGAACTTACTTAAGTAAGTTCAGTATAATGTTTTTGGATCTGTTTTCCTTTGCGTTTTTACTTGATTATTATTATAAGCCTATATTGTCCCACTGCAGGACAAAGGCCTCCCTTCCCTCCTTCCACATTTCGCGGTCTAGTGCGATTGTAGGCCAATCCTTTGCGAAAGAGTCCAGCTCATCCCGCCATCTCCTTCTGGGCCTGCCACGTTGTTGTTTCCTGCTATTTGGTATCCACTGAGTGGTAATGTTTGACCATTATTCCTCCGACATGCGGCAGACGTGACCAGCCCAGTTCCACTGCAACCTAGCAGCTGTAAGGCCAGCATCAGCTTTGTTTTTTCTTGATACTAAATTCTAATTATTTTCTTACAGAAGTCGACCTACAACGCCTGAACGCGTAGATTCGCCGGTAGTTACACCATTGCGTACAAGCCGAGTGACAAGGTACGAAATTAATGGTAGATATTAGAATATAAATAAGTAGATGTCTTCACTGGAAGGAACACTTGACCCGACTTTAGTAACTCAACAAATCCGCTTATCGTCGGGGATAGTGCAAATCCGCGAATCTACCTTACGGAAAGTGCGCGTATCTGCACTACGTATAGGTTTACAGGAGAAGCCTATAAGGTTTTTTTATTTTTTATATTTCAATGATTTTTGACCTCATTTTTCATGAATAGGAACAATTCATGTGTTCTATGTATTGTTAACAGTAGAAATTTATTAGTCATTAATTTATCTACCACAATACGTAATTGAAATTGGCTACATTTGTCAGATACGCGGAATTATCCAAAGTTCCGCGGATTTGCACTATCAACTACGTTATAGTGACTTCTGATTGCGGATACGATAAGGAAAAAAAACATATATTAGAAGTCTTATGTGGACCTCTTTACGGCTCATTTACGGAGACCCAGTGCGTTGTGGAGCGCGTTCTGCAATAAATTTAAACATATGGCGATGTATGAGAGCGTTTACGGAGAAGCGATTTTACGCGCGTTTGCTTGAAATGTTTGTGCTTTACTTGGAGTAGAACTCGCTAGTGGCACGTGGTGCACGCAGCTTGGTGCTCACTCTGAGCCACATTGCCATATTATGTTGTTGTTAGCGCGTGTGATAACGCGGACCGCTTCCACCGTCTCTCTTATAAACGTAAAGAGCCTCGAGACAGCACGCCACACGCAACGCGCCGCGTCTCCGTAAATGAGCCCTTAGAAATGGCGACAAGATAATAATATTGCACACATCACGTGTGCTATATTATTTTGTCGCCATTAACAATATTCTTATTGAAATGTTAACTGTGCCATTTTAAAATGTTTGGTAATATAAACACGTAACAGAACGATACATAGGTAAAATACCTAGTCGGACTCGTGATAGCTTTACCACACCGAGGTTGAACGTCGTCCCTCGCACGTCATAAATCGTCAAGATATATTTTTGCTTTTAAGAGCGTCAACGTCTTACGGCATTTCATACAAACTTTCAAGTGATTTTTTTGAAAATGTTCTCTGTCAAGTTTTTAGACTTATGTATCCTGCTTATGCGTACGAAGTTTCATTAAAATCGGTTCAGTCATTTCGAAAAAACAACATTGGAAAATTTGTATGAAATGCCGTAAGACGTTAAAGTGAAAAAAATCATGCAGCACAACAAATACAGACCAATGTAACAGTTAATTTGTTTCGACCATATGTCCGAGATACACGAGGCTAGTTTTTCAAGCTAGGATAGTAAGCTAGCAAGCTAGTAAATCTGCCTTCGTGTATACAGAACTAGCTTCTTTTGTTATACCCGAGATAAATGAGGCTAGTTTTTCAAGCTAGGATAGCAAGCTAGTGTTAGTAAGCTAGCAAGCTAGTAAATCTGCCTTCGTGTATACAGAACTAGCTTCTTTTGTGTTACAACACCGAGATACATCTCGGGCATTAGTGATGTTTCAACAATAGTCATTTCGAGATCGTCTATTCATTCATGCACGATGCACAAAATCATTAAAACCCGACTTTCGTATTCGGCAGGAGTCGATCCCATACCCCGGAGCTAAGCCCGCGCACGTCGCCGCTAGCGCCCATACCCGAGCAGCCGCGCCAGGAGACTGAGAGCGAGCCGCACCCTGAGCGGACCACGCTCAGTGTGCCCAGACAACTACGGTAATTACAGAAACGCTTTAAATCATCCTCTTCTTTTTAGCGTGCATGCAGTCAGTGCTTACATAATTTCTCGCCAGTGGCGCCATCTGGTGAGCCCAAAAGCAATAGCGCGGGCTATTTTGAAGCAGTTGCGAGTTTTTGGTACAAGTTCACATTCCTATGCATTAGCATAATATTACAATACACCTGTAATACCCGAAGGGTTAGGCAGAGGTGTACCTAATAGTTCCCCCACATTTCGCCAGTTAGGGTGGCGAGTCTACCTTTTTGCCAGTCGCCTTCATAACTTGCAACAACAAAACAACTTTTGCTTGTTACACCAACAGGAGTAGATCACGCACTCCCGAACGTGTAGACAAAGGTGTGCTAGAGTCTCTCAGACTGGAAGCTATCAGCGAGTCACCAACCAAGTCTTCTAACACTGAGTCGTCTTCTTCTTCATCATCATCGCCGTCAGCACGACGAGGTTTGAGGTAAAATACAACATTTTTATTGAAATCAGTACTAAGTAGTAGATATCATACATGGTGTAAGTGACAGCCCTCCAAAAACTGATGGGGTGAATTCAGTATATCATACTAAGATGACCGGTACAATAAATTATTTCAGGAATGTTATGGGAATCTAATAAATTTGATTTGTTTTATTTCCCCATACGCAATGTATCGTTACCGTGGCAAAACGCGCGTAGCGAACGGCAAGCGCGACGACGTGTTCGAAGAACTCTGTAGCTAGGCAGGAAGCGAACAGCTGATTTCACGCGTCGTTCGTTTGAGTATTTCAACATCCATTGTTGGATTTTTTATTTTAGCCGTATTATTTACATAAATGGAATGCTGCGTACGGGGAATGTTATTTTACGTTGAAATAAAGGAATAGTAACTGAGAAAAAAATAAAAACCGGAGTAAAATTCCAGTGGAATAAGATTCAAAATAAGGAGCTGAATGCACCCGTCAGTTTGTGGAGGGCTATCCCTTACACCCTGTATAAGTAGAAAGGGGTTGGGACTAAACCATAACAGCCACACGGATCGATCCTCAAGTTTTAGCAACACTCTCTGATCGTTCCATGGATGGATCCATTACAACCCTTCATCACCGTTCATCCATCCATTACCGAAACTCCTTAAGGTGGTAGTGCCACAAATGTCTTTACAGAATTAAAACCATCAATAAAAAAAATTAAAAAAAAAAATCTGTCTTCTCTTACTTTCAATAACTATTTCATGAAAAAGTCATTCAATGGGGTTCAATGAACTTAGAGGGTTATATTGATGATTCTGTAACTGCATACGTGTTACGGTCCCGAATCATATTTTAATCAACATACAACCTGACACTGATCTGCAAATAAAAAACGTAATACAATTTAAATTTTGCAGGCTACCCTAGCTCTTTCAACTTAAGCACGTTAAAACGTTGGTCCCGGCTGTGATTCAGTCAGTCGTAATGAGTAGTCCAGTCCCAGTCTTACCAAGGATATCGTGTTCGTCAGTAGTTGGGTTGTGGAGGTCATATAGGCAGTCGCTCCATGATAAATACTGTGTTCAGCTGCATCTGATGATTAAATTGTAGATTTAGAACTCGAATTTTGTGCGCCTACAACCTATTTATAGATATTATACTAATCAATCGAAACTCACTTCAAAAAAATTCACTTTTAAAAGAAAAGTGCGTAACCACTATTTAAGTCAAAATTAAAAACCTCTCTCTATTAGAAGTCGAGTCATGTTAGGTTTCTCGTTTTTTCTTTTAGTATTTGTTAAAAAATGTATTAGTTTATTTTATTTGTATATATGTATTAGTATCATTATAAGTGCCTATATAAATTTTCTAAAGCAGGAAGTTATTTTTATATATTTATTTTGTACCCTATCACTGAGAATGCCTTGTGGCATTAAGTCCGCCTATGTACCACTATTGTACATGAACTTTAAATAAATAAACTTATATAGGTCTTCTTTTCGGTCTGCTCTTTGCACGAAGAAAGCGTAATCGTAATATTATTTTGAAAATTATCGATTTTCAATATTATTCCTGTTTGTTTTCGTAGGAACCGCTCACGTACTCCTGAAATTGAGGTTGTCCAAGAACTGGTTCTCAAACAAACCCCACGTAGTCTAAGGTAAGTTTTACTAACCATTAAAAAAACTAACCTCTGTTTTACTATATTTCATCTCAATAACATTTTCATATTCCAGGAGCCGATCCAAAACGCCAGAAAAACTAATGTCTCCACGCGTAGAATCCTCAGCTCGAGCCAAGAAGTCACTGTCTCGCAAAGCTTTCGAAAACATCTTGATCGCCAAAGCAAAACAGGCAGACCTAATAGAAACGGAATCTCCTGAAGAACAACCTGAAGTTGCTATCGAATGCACTCCAATGAAACATTTTAAACAAGTCCCAAGTTTAATGGACGTCACCTTATCTCCTATAGTCAACAAATCAGTATTAATAAGTTCGACAGACACTACCATATCAGAATCAGCCGAAAAAGGACTTAAGCCAGATAAAAGTACGGTCGAGTTAGACTTGATACCTCTCCCACTATTTACGACATTACAGGAAACTTGTGTTGAGAAATCAGTACTACATAGTTATGAAAGCAGTATGGGTGATACCTCAGTCAGTATTCGTGAAGAAAAAGTAGTTGTTATGGAAAAGAGTGAATCTGTGTTGAAACCTCTCCCTGCATTCACTTTGAACGAAACTGAGTTTGATAAATCAGTCTTACACAGCTACCAAAGCAGTGTAGCTGACGAATCAAGCATACAAGAAGACAAAAACGTCACGGAAACTGACAAAAATATATCAAAACCTTTTGCTGCCTTCGAACAAATGATCAAAACTGATTTCGAGAAATCTGTCCTGCGTAGTGCTCAAAGCAGTATTGGTGATGCTTCCCAATTCAAAGACGACTCTAAACAAGAAGCGTCAAGTCTCATGACAAATGATAGTGATGTAGACATTGAAGAAAATGTGTCTAAAAAGGAGAGTGAAGAACAGAAATTTAAGGAGAAAATAGGTGAGATTGAGAGAGAGATAGATGAGATTCGGGGTATGTCATGTGATGAGCAGGATAATAGTAGCACATCTACGAGTGACGAAGAGGAAGAGGGCGAAGAAGAGGAGGAGGAAGACAGTCCTACAAGTAGTGAGGTAAGTGAGACTTATCTTAATATGTAAAAATCATGTGTACACGATCTCTGAAACGACCTAACCGATTTTAATGCAATTTTAGGAATTGTTTGGTTGGTTTTAGCTTGAAAGATAGGATAGTTTTTAACCCGATAGGGGGCGGCGCGCGAAGTAGGGCGGGTCGCTAGTATAATTATATTTTTTTCGCAAAGCATTTTGTTCTGCAGTACCCTATATTCCCGGCTACGAGAACCGCACTAACGCTACCGTAAACCACAGCGAAAAAGCCGCCAAACCATAATGGTAGACCGCAGCAACACGATTACACGACTGGTTTTTAAATAGTCTATGATAATGCTTCCGTATGTAGCGACATCGTAACGGTCGGTCTGTCGTGATTTGTAGTCTACGATCGTCTTCAACATTGCTCCTAGGCCAGTGCACACCGGAGAAGGCAGAGCAGACTCAGAGTATTTCATCTTAACCTAACGTAAATTCATACGTAGCTAGTGGTAACAAGATACAGATTCCAATGTTTAGAGATAGGCCTCAAGACACGAATAGGGATTTCCCTTCGCGGTATTGAACATTGGAATCTCTACCTTGTTACCACTACGTACATATGAATTTATCTTGGGTAAAGATAAAATGCTCTTCCCTGCCGAACAGTCTTAAGTGTAAGCGCAGACAGCTGATTCTTAAGTCGCGGTCTAATCATTTTAGTGATTACAATGTTGACTTCGTTATGTTGTTAAATTTATAATATTTGGCTTACCAGCAGATTCGTAAGCCTCGAAAAAGGAAGCGTTTCACGAGAAAAAATGTGACTATCTGTGCTCGTAAAATATGTCCCAAAACCAACTCGGTAATTCAATTTACTAAATACACGTTATTATTTAAATCTGGTTATTCATTAATTTGTCATAGCAAAGTCTATTACTTTATATTAATTTAGTGTAGCCAGAAAAGCCATTTAAACTGTAGATTTTAACCTATTTTCATGTGTACATAGAAACATTACATCATACTTTTGTGTTATTTAGTTAGAGTATACAACCAAAATGGCAAAAAACCGTGGTTAATACAGTATGTTATGAGTTATGCGAACATAAATGTATGAAGCAATTTTTTTCTCGATTTCTAGTTTAGCTCTACAGTAAAAGTTGTTCATTTTTATCAATCCCTACCTTAAAAGTATGTCCCTCGCTTAATCTAGCGCACAGTATATTCCTGAGATAGAACATACATAAGCGAACACATAATATTCATAAACTGTAAAGGGTGTAAATAGACCCTTAACATAGCCGAAAGGCACTTGTTCTCCCCGTCTTTGCGATCATTTTTTTGTTCTAGACCATACTTGGGAACCTTCTATTTACAGAGATATTGGGGGTCGAAGTTCCAACTTTTTCACAAGTTTTTTTTTAAATACATGTTTTTAATGTAAGATTTTTACTTTACACACCTACACGACCCCCGTACTATTCAATCCATCCATCAGCACAATGCTTTGAGTGCTTTCCATCGAGTCCTACCGTAAAACGTGATTTTTCAAAAAAAAAAGTCGATTCCCAGCCCAATAATTTTTGCGTAAAGTTACTTAGTTTGATGTACAGAATGCTTGGTTGACGGCTATGTGGAGGTTCTATTTACACCCTATATGTAGATACCAAAACATTGTTTACAGTCAAGTTCGTCAGAAGAAGAAGACGAGGAAGAAAAAGAAGAAAAAAAAGAAGAAAAAAAGGAAGAAAAAGAAGAAGTAATATCAATTGCGGATTCAGACGATTCAAGCGATAAACTGCAAATAGACGAAGGGTCCAGACAGAGCAGGGAATCAGAAGAACACGTCGTAATTGTAGAACTAGATGCAGAAAAAGAAACAGAAACACAAGATAAAGTTACTGAAATAAAAGATAAAATTGATAGTCAAAATGTAACTCAGATTGAAAGTTCCAATGATCCGCTGAATCAAGGCAACTTCTCGATGATGACCGACGATAATTCCTTGGCTGAATCTGATAAGTCTGATCTAAAATTGAATTATTCGGGTGAAAGCGATAAGGGTAACACGAGCGGTGAAACGCCGGTTCAGCAAATCGAAACAGGTAAGATATACGATATTAATATAAACATTATTGAGTTAAAAATCATTATGAAATTACGTCTTTTCCAAGTTGTCCTTCATAAAACTCCACATCATACTTTCAGTTCTCTTTTCTATCCAATTATTTGCTTAATTTTAACTAAACTTTTAAACGTATATTCAAGTAACTTCAAACCATGTGTTCGTTGACTAAAAATACAATCATCAAGATCATCATCTGCCTAACCAACTATGTTAAGGTCGGCTTCCAGTCTAACCCGATGCAGCTGAATACTAGAATTTTACCTGGAGCGACTGCCTATCTAGTTTACACAACACAGCACTGGTTAATACAATACGCCTTGGTAAGGCTAGTTGTGAGACTTTCGGGCCTCGGACTAACTGTAACGACTGACAATCATCAAAACAATTTAACATATTTATGTTTTGATTATACATCTGTGGAGTTCCGCTAGCTAATTTAATTTCATCCTGTATTTTTCTACAGTACCCGAGTCAGCTACAGTTCAAGTTGAAATCTCAGCTCCAGTCGATAGTGTAGATGGACCTAAAGAAACGGATCTAGTTCCTAAAGAAATCGATACTAAAGCAACAGAGTCTGAACAAAAATCCAGAAGTGATGAAGCTAAAGATAACAAGTTCAAACCAACTGAATCGGTAAAAGATGTAGAAAAAGTACCAGAGGTTGTCGAAAAAGCGTCCAAAGTCACTGAAGAAGTGACAAAAGTTGTTGAAGAAGCACCAAAATCACGTAAGGTTGCAGAAAAAGATGTAAAGGTTAGTGAAAAAACTGAAATATCTGAAAAGTTAACACAGGTTGCAGAAAAAGAGCCCAAACAGGTTGAAAAAGTACCAAAGGATTCAAAAAAGGTACCAGAGGTCATTGAAGAAGTCCCGATGGTTACTGAAGAAACAGTAAAGCCTACTGAAAAAGTTAAAGAAGTAAAACAAAAAGTTCCTGAAATCCCTGAAAAGGCTCCGGAAGCAACAGAGTCAGAAAAGACAGAAGAAACAACCGAAAAAGAGACAGAAAAACCAACCCGCTCAAGGAAACGTGCCAAATCAACATCCTCAAACAAGTCAACCCCAGAACCTGAAAAAGAGATCGAAATTCGTACACCAGTAACAAGAAAACGAACTCAATCGACAGCTTCAAACAAATCTATGGACACAGAACAACCAAAAACACCCGAAAAAGCTGAAACAACCACACCATCTAGACGTCGAGCAAAAACTCCAACCAGCGCCGAGGTCAGGAAGATCATAACCAGACGGGTATCAAGAGAAATGTCAGGCAAACTGGACGAATCGAACGTTCTAGACGAATCTGCAACCGTAACCACACCTAAACGTAGATCAACGCGTTCGCGCAGCAAGAACTTTGATGATAATGAAAGTGTGGCTTCAGAAAGCTCTTTCGTAAGTAAGGGTAGTGAGGATGCTGGGGATAGGGCCATGAGGAAGGGACGTAAGCCTGTGGTGGTGGCCAAGCCTGAACTGTCTGTGATACCTGAGGTTACCACTGAGGAAGGTGCGAAGATGGATGTTGAGAATGTTATCAGTGAATATTCAAGTTCTAGAAGGTAAGATTCAAATGATTTTCTTTTTTAGTTTTTGATATCCCTAAACAGCGTTTTACATTCGTAAAGTCTTTACAAATCAAGATAAATTCATATACTGGAGGTATGTGAATTTATCATTTCCATGCTGGTAAATCAGATTTTCACAATAATGTTATCAGATTTTAATGAAACACTAATGGTATCTATGGAAATAACTGAAGTAGATTGCTTGCCTGATGCTATTCCACAGACGAAACCAAATTTATGTAATCGGAATATCAAACATAGTTAAAATTTAATCCAAAAAAATCAAACCCTAGACCAGATCTATCCGCCTGGAGATGCTTTTTCCAGCAACTAGAAGTTGAACTTGTTCTTATTGTGTTTATTTGCAGTATTATATCTCTTTATGCGTCCCGTTTAGTGTAAATAAAATGTATTTTCTTACTTTCTTTCCAGTAATAGGCAATCTTTCAAACAAAATCTCCGAAGTCGGTATAATATTTCTAAATCTACCTCCACAGACTGACCCGCCACCAAAAAGCCACGCTGGAAGCCTGGCTGGAGCCCGCGGCCTCGCCCCGCCGCCGCGCCAGCACAACTTCCCGCACATCTTACGCGTCCATCGCATCGGAGGTAGATGAAGACGACGCATCTTCTACGCACTCTGCCGCCTTCGACGTGCAGCCCATTGACAGGATCAGTCTGCTCAACAAGACTGATTTTGAAGGTAACTTGTAGCTTTTCGAAGATGACCTTTTGTATGTAGTACAATGCCTAGTTTTTTATTGTATTGATGTTTTAGTAGGGGCACTTCTTTTGAGTGTTAAGATTTTTCAAAAGGATGTATTTTTTAGTCAATCAGACAAGAATTATCGTTTAATATTATCTTGACGTAAATCAATTACAATATTGATTGGTTTGCGTATTTTTGAGTCATCTTATTTTACTTTAAAAATACAACCTGTAAATACATATTGCATTGTAGTAAAGAGCAAATAATACCCAGTTATGCACATGTAAATAGATGATGTGTTTGATAGAAGACCCTGCTACAATAGCATGTCGTTTTCTCCTTACTTTTATCAGCTGAATAACCTGCACACAATACAGGGTGGAAGCGACACCGACGCACTCACGGTTACCACGTATTTAGTACATCATTCTGAACCCCGCACAGAATTTTTTTACTGTTAATTAAAAAAAAACAGCTAATTTTGGCCGTGTAGATATTGCACTTGTAGTAAACAGCTGACTTTTTTTTTAATTAGCAGTGAAAAAGGGGGGGGTTTAGAATGATGTACTGAATACGTGAGTCGTCGATTTATCATTGGTTCCACCCTATATAGTAAAAAATGGAATGTTACGATCTTTCATGCACAATACTTTTACACGCTATAGCATGTCAATGCACTTACCGGCAACAACTCTAAGAATGGTATTAATAAATGATTAACTATTCCCTCTCGCTCTTAAATCATACGTTGAGCGACAGACAAATAATATTGCTACTATTCCCTTACTAAATTAACGATACCTCTTTTCCTCTCACACTAAACTCATACATGCGAGCGAGAGGCAAATAACAACATATTGGTACCGTTAATCCATTACTAAATTGACAGCTCAACTATTCCCCTCTCGCTCCTAAACTATACGTGCGAGCGAGAGGAAAATAACAACACAAAGCTCTGAATTTTGATGCCGAAATTCCTTTTTATTTCAACCTACGCATGATTATTTCGTTATAACCAGCATTGTCGTAACGCTTGCATAGGGGTACCGGACGTTGATGAGCTTCAGTCCAACTTTTCGCCAGAATCCCTGGCCTCGGATGCCAGCAAACAAAGGAGATGTGAGTATGCTTCGAAAAGCTTATATTAATTTGCCATTTTTTATTGTAACTATGCATGAGGTCTTGTAGTTTGCACTTTAGTAAACGATTATAATGTGGATGACCTATTTCTAACTTGATTCTTTCAGAACTTAATTCTAGAGTGATATGTTTTTAAGAAATTAGAACTACATATAACCATGCCTTACTTACCATGGTTTATGTATATATGTATCACGTTTATATGACCTTGCCACTGGCGTTAGTACGGCAGAAGAGATTTCTAGACATTTGTAAGAAGAGATGCCTTAGCCAATATACAACGTTGATTTTGTAAAAAAAAAAAAAAACAACATCACACCTGTAAGCATAGCACACCCTCACCAACGATTCGCCAGTTATCTTTAAGTCCGATTTAATATAGAGCTTGTAATTGAATTTAACTGCCTCGCTGGTCTAGTGGTCGCAAGCGCGACTGCTGAGCATGGGGTCCTGGGTTCGATTCCCAGGTCGGGCAAAGTGTTATTGGGGCTTTCCATCGAGAATTTCTCAGTGGCAGCCACAGAGTCTGGATTTGTGACCAGTTGATGGCAATAGACTCGCCCCCTATTACATGAGACTTCAATAGGCGGCGCCGCCTGTTACATGGAACTTAAACATAACTGGCGAAATGTGGGTGTACTATTAAGTGCACCCCTGCCTAACTATTTGGGGATTACAGGCGTGATGTAATGTACTACCGCGCTCACTGAAGGTCAAGCTCTTATCACCCTGCCATGAGTAATAAGGTTAAAAAGTGGTCGACCGTCAGTAAACACGGTAGTATGTTATGTTAAAAAATACATTAAACAACATCACACCTGTAATCATAATACACCCACAATTCGCCAGTTATGTATTCAAATAATATGGCGCGAACCTATTGCCATCTTACAAGGCTGCCGATCTGCCAAGCCCATGCCCACTTAGGCTGCGTAGCGAGGGATGTGTGTGAAACTAACCAATCACATAGCTAGAATACTTCAAGCTGTGAAAAAGAAGCGATATTATTGGTTAGTTTCAAACACATTCCTCGCTACGCATCCTCGCTCATCTCTGGTGGAAACGTAGCCTTATATTAGGGTCAGCTTCCAGTCTAACCAGACACAATTGAATACCAAAAAATAAATATCTTTAATAAAAAAATTACAGCCCGTCTTGGCAGAGCTGCATCGGAAACAAAAGCTTTGCCACGAGCAGCCAAAATTAACCGAAGAATATCCGTAGATGTTGGTACGTAAAGAAAGACTGGAGTCTCATTAGACTAAGATTTCACGCTGTGATATTTTTCCCGTCCCCGCTTGCGAGACCGCTGCGGGCGCGGGGGAAATCGCTCCATGAGTTCTTAGTATGACCGTTACTAACAGTTACTTATTGTTTGAGTGCTGTCAAACTAAGTAAACGAATGAGTTTTTTTTACGAAATATTAGGGATTAAATGAACTTTGAGGGTTGTAATGATTTTAATGATTATAATTCTGTATATCACATTGCCGCGAATCACATTTTGTTCACCGTACAGCTTGACACTAACCGGCAAATTGCAAAAGAACGTAAGAAAATTTGAATTTCGCGGGTTTTCTTGGCGCTTTCCAACCTTAATTAATACAGCAAACTTTGAAAATGCCAGAAAGTTAAAAAGAAGATCTCATTAGAAGACCAATAAGTTTCTAGAGAATCTATTACATTTATTTATTTCAATACCAACAATTCGAAGACTTGTGAGATCTAACAACCCGCACTGGGTAACCTGCGTTCCCATCTACCATGAATCATGGCCCACTCCTTCCCAGTGAACATACAGGATGTAAACGGATCCTACACGAAGTCATCAACCAAGCATTATGTACATCAAACTAAGTAATACTGCGCAAAAAATATTGCTGGGAAGACTTTTTTTGGTGTGCAAAATGACTTTTTACAATATCGCTCAATGTAACGCACTCAAAACATTGTGATGATGGATTGCATTGGATAGTATAAGGGTTATGGAAGTCATCATCTGCCTATTAGCCTTTTCCCAACTACATTTATGTTAGGGTCGGCTTCCAGTCTAACCGGATGCAGCTGAATACCAGTATTTTACATGACCGACTGCCTTTCTGACCTCCACAACCCAGTTAGTACTAGGTGATACGATACCCCTTGGTGAGACTTTTTGGGCCACATCTATGGGTCTACAAATGGCAGCCGGAACCACCAACGGCTTATGTAGAAGGTTCCCAAGTATGGTCCAGAACCAAAAAAAAATACCGCAATGACGGGAAGAACAAGTGATTTTCTGCTTCGCTAAGGGTCTTTTTTTACACCTTTTATAGGCTGTTTATGCCATTTTTTACCATTCTATCTCCATATTCCCACAGTGAGCAGTCCGGATCACGGCTCGCCAATGGGCACGGACAGCCCGGCTCGGGGCCGACGCAAGTCTTTCAACCGCGCCTGTGAAGCGCTACACACTCCTAAAGGCAGGCGCACATCTACTGATCTTAGGGTATGTTTTGCATTTTGTATTTTATATACAGGGTATGGCGTAAACAGTGGTCCACCGAAATAGTTTACTAAAATATGTTAAAAAAAATTTCCAAGGGTACCGTTTTTTTTTTTTTTACGAAATTCTACATTTTGTTACAAAGGTTGTAGTTTCAACAAAAACCATTATTTTTATTTTTATTTCTGTTATTTACTGCTGAATAGTAGAGCTATCATGAAAAATTATGGTTATTATGTAAATTTAGATCTTTTGAAGAAAAAGTTAGTTCTTCTCTATTTTAACCCTAATTTTTCATTATGCAAATTCAAGATCGATCTTAATATTATACTACTGTTTGTTTTTCCAAATGTAATAAATAAATAAATCATTGTCACAGAGAAAGGAAGCGTGCATCTCAAGTAAAATTACAGGCTGGTTGTTGTTTGTTATTTTGCAGTCCTATGTATTTTGACCACCATCACCATCACATTTAGCACCATCCCATATCTTCCCGAGGGTGTCGTAAGAGGCGACTAAGGGACTTACCAGAGAATGGGCCGCAGCGTTCTCTGTGCTCTTTTAACAACCATACTGCGATCGCCAACCCGCCTGCCAAGCTTGGCGATTATGGCAAAACCCCCCCTTTGGGGGAGGCCTATGTCCAGCAGTGGACGTCTTTCGGCTGAAATGATGAATGATGATGTATTTTGACTGGGTAAAACAAACGCTTTATCAAATGTTCCCAAGACAAAACTGTTACCAGTTAGTTACTTTGCGAAGAACGTCGGTTCGCCTAGTTCTAGGGTGTCATAGTTTATCTTTGTCGAGTCGCGGTCTACCCCAACGTTCATGGGTTCTATGGTTAACGCTCCACATTGCACCATTTTTATGTATGACTAAACTCCAACCTCTTCATTACAGAAGGGCGAAGGCCAGAGCCCTATCGAGTCCCCCCCGGCGTCGGAGCCGGACGCGCCCGAGCTCCCGGCCGGCAGCGCGGCCACTCCCGTGCGCCGCACCAGACGCACAGCCTCCACTGTGTCCAATACTAGCCAAACTAACTCCGAAACTGGGAAAAGGTGAGACTATGGACTTTATATTTTAGGCCCAATATACAAGGTGTAATCGCCGTGATTACATACGGGACCGAAACGTGGTCGCTCACAATGGTCCTCATCAGAAGGCTTAAAGTCAGCCAAAGGGCAATGGAGAGGGCTATGCTCGGAGTTTCCTTGCGTGATCAAATCAGAAACGAGGACATCCGCAAGAGAACCAAGGTTACCGACGTAGACCGAAGAATAGCCAAACTTAAGTGGCAGTGGGCAGGGCACATTGCTCGCAGAACGGATGGCCGATGGGACCGAAAAGTTCTGGAGTGGCGACTGCGAAACGGAAGACGTTGCGTTGGAAGGCCTCCCACTAGGTGGACCGATGACCTGGTGAAGATTGCAGGGATCCGCTGGATGCGAGTCGCACGGTACTGGTCAATGTGGCGACACTTGGGGGAGGCCTATGTCCAGCAGTAGACGTCTTTCGGCTCTTCACGAAGTCGTCAACCAAGCTTTCTGTACATCTAACTAAGTAACTGTACGCAAAAATTATTACTGGGAAACGACTTTTTTTGGGGTGAAGTCACGTTTTAAGGTAGGACTGAATGTAACGCACTGAAAACATTGCGCTGATGAATGCATTGAATAGTACGGGGGTCGTGGAGGTGTTTAAAGTAAAAATTAAACATTAAAAACATGTTTTAAAAATAAAACTTGTAAAAAGTTGTGACCCCCAATATCTCCGTAACTAGAAGGTTCCCAGGTATGGTCTAGAACTTAAAAATTATCGCAATGACGGGGAAAACAAGTGCCTTTCGGCTTCGTTAAGGGGCTTGTTGTTGTGTCTCAACAAAATAATAAGCAATATGTATTTTTTTTTTTACAGGTCTAGAAAAACAGCAGCAGATGAAAGTAAGAAGAAATAATTCAAGAACTAAGTTATTTTTATAGTGAAAGTCATAGGGTTTCAGTTTTGTTTTTGCATTTATAACATAATAAATCAAATACCAATAATATAGCATCTGACTTTCATCACCCACTCCATTATTTTTTTAAATAAACTATGTGATCTACAATAAGAAAATCTTGTAATTTGGTTTAAGTAAAACGCAAAATTATTTTTTATTTCTATTTACTTTTGAAGTCAGTGTGGAGCCAGTCTGAAAGTTAAAGTTGCCCATCTCAAAACGTGGATCTCTATGGAGAAGAATGGGCAGGAAACTCCATGGAGCCATGGGAAGACGCCAAGACGCTTCCGAGCGTGGTGTCGGGCAGAGTGGACAGCGAAAGGCATTGGTCGCTCATGCATGTCCAAAATAATAATTATTTTAAATTTTACAACATTTCAATTATCAATTTCATTCTAAAAAAACACGTGATGTCGTTTTGTCGTGGATCCGCGTTCGATACCAGGTTAATTCAAGTTAGATAATCCCAAAAATGGAGGAGTTATTTAAACAAATGAATAGTATTTAAAATATTATTATTCAATACACAATCAGTCGAGGTACCTTACTCATCCTTACATTATATCTTTATGCGTGTTAGGAACAGATAGTAAATTCGAAATCTCAACGTTTGTTTTACGTATGCCCATTTTCACTAACGTCTAGCTTAGACGTCTAGATATTATACAAGGTGGCGACGACTATACGACATTAAATGAAAACACTGGTAATACTAGTTCATAGTAATATTTTTAAACTATCAAATAAATCATAACAACGAAATTTAAAAAAAAAAAAAACAAATAATGAATAGCATAAAACTGTTAACGAAATAGAACACCATTTATAAAACACTGTTTTAAGCTTCCACGGTTTAAAACTAAACTTATACTGTCACTTACGGGATATCTTCTGAGATTCTCAAAATTATGAACTATCCCGTAAGTGACAGTATCAGTTTACCTTACCTTGGGTATAATTTGCAGTAATTCGCATCTGGAAATAAAATTGAAAGAACGGATTTGGCAAAGGTTTTTGAGAAGCGAGTTGGCAACATGTGTTTACCGTTTATAGCGGGCTTGGTTAACCTGTCGGTGCTAGTTCTCTACATTAACATCCTGTAAAAATGCTGAAAAACAATGTCCAACAATTAAACTACTGGATATATTCGATAGAATTTTTGTATGCAGACTGGGAACGTCATGCAATATTAATTTATTGTCGTATTGTCGTCGCAACCCTGTATATCGTAAGCAGATTGTAATCGAATCGAAGCTTAAGTGAACGGCTAGTGGCTGTTAAAATATTTTTGCGCTAAGTAACTAACATTTAGATATCGTCTAGTGTTAGTTAAAACAGGCATTAAATACATAAGAAACAACACTTAAACAAAATATTAACATTAAATCTTACGATCGAACTAAGGCGATGTTTTGTTATCCAATCGTAAACATTGTCGGATAACCCATAGCGCGCGCGTTTATAATGCTTTACTGGACAAACGTGATGTTCTGTAATCAACTAATCATTTATAAATAAACTTGAATACATTTATACTGCTTCAAATGCCATTTTATAAACATTTTTAAAGATCCTAAAAGCATCTTACAGTTTTCGTAATTTTATCAATAAATTAAGTTTAAGTATCTGATTTATTAATACCTAAATATGGCAAAAATCTCAAAAATTTTGAATTTTATCCAAAAAATCCTTTTTGCAAAACCCTTAAGAACATAAAAAGAGTTCTTATCAAGAATACTGACGTTTCCAAACGTATCAACAAAATAAATGCATCATTATTAAAATTTTAGTTCACACAATATAAAAACCAACTTTATAGTACTCCAACGTTTTTTACCTTTCATCTTTGTCAAAACTTTTAAGTTGTCTACTTAAATGATGTAAGATATTGGCATCCATTGGTAAGGCCTTGGGTAACGCTACTTCGTTCATATCAACATTCTTGGGAAGAATTTCTTCAGAATCCTTCATCTTTCCAATGTCTAAGTTACTACAAATCTGTTTGTCTTCCAATTTTAAAGACACTTTGTCTGTACAGTCCACTACTTCCCTTTTCTGTCTAATCGGTACTGCATTAATAACTTGTGGAATAGCATTAGCTACTGGTACAGGATTCGCATTAGCAACTGGTACAGGATTCGCATTAGCAACTGGTACAGGATTCGCATTTGCTTGTACATTAGCAGCATTCTCTTGGATTTTAGGTTGCACATTGACTTTAATATCGTCATCATTCAGTTTTAGAGCAGCTGGCTTTTTGTCTATCTTCATCTGATTATTACCTAGTTCATTAACTATGGGTAGAGGCACATTTTGAACAATTTTGTTTTCTGGTTTGACTAGTGTGTCTTCACCTTGTTTATATGACTGAGGTTCATCTGGCGAATGAGAATGGTGTATCACTGCAGCTTTTTCAGTATCAAATGACCTGACAATCCCTTGTTTATTTACCATCTGTGGTGGATTTTGTACGTTATTTGGTATTTGTGCGTTGACTTGCGGCATTTCATTCACGACTGGTTTAACTTCTTGATTAAGTTGTTGGTTAACAGGAGGTGCTATATTATTTTGTACAACAGCGGCATTTTTGTTAGCTACGTTGTTATTGGCAACATTTGAAATTACAGCGCCATTTGGATTGGCAACAATATTGTTAGCTTGTGGAACTACATTCGTTGGTATATCATTTGGGGCTTCATCTTTTGTTCTCACCACAGGAGCGTTAGCCAGATGAGGTATTTGAGGGTTAGCTGGTATTTGCTGTTGAACATTCTGATTTGTCTGTACATTCTGATTAGGCTGTACATTTTGTGCAGGATTTGGTTGTATAATCTGATTAAGCTGTACGTTTTGTGAAGGGTTGGCAGGATTTGCTTGAACATTTTGTGCGGGATTAACTTGGACATTCTGATTTGTCTGCACATTCTGATTAGGCTGCACATTTTGTGCAGAATTTGCTTGTATATTCTGATTAAGCTGTACGTTTTGTGAAGGGTTGGCAGGATTTGCTTGAACATTTTGTGCGGGATTAACTTGGACATTCTGATTTGTCTGCACATTCTGATTAGGCCGTACATTTTGTGCAGAATTAGCTTGTATACTTTGTGGAGGATTTACTTGAACATTTTGTGGAGGATTTACTTGAACATTTTGCGGAGGATTTACTTGAACATTTTGTGGAGGATTTACTTGAACATTTTGCGCGGGATTTGCTTGGACATTAGCTTGAGCAAGCGGCACATTATTTTGAACAAGTTGTGCAGCATTCTGCTGTTCAGGTTTCTCTTTAATATCTTGAATAGCCTCTATAGTTTCCACAGCTTTCTTAGCTATCTCCTGAACTGCGTCATTAGTTAACTTCTCCAAGAGTTCTTCGGCTTTCACATCATTTTTAACTAGATCAGGTTTTTCAGACACACCGCCGATACTTTTAATCGCCATATCAGCAATTTGTTTAATACTCTCGACAGCAATTTTCTTTGCTTCATTCGCTTCAACAGCCTCATTCTTATTCTGTTGCAGTTCTTTCTTAGTCTTGATTATTTCGTCTAGAATTTCCTTTTGTTCTTTAATCAACTCTTTTTGTTCTTCGCCGTGTTGTTTGATAGTTTCAATAAGTTTTTGTTGCTTCATCATGTCTATTTTATCTTCGTTGGACTGCGATTTCTCTTCTTTAGGTTTTTGAGCTTCGCCGTTACTTAAACCATTTGCTAGTTTCGTTTCTAACTTAGTTTTAAGATTTCTTGGATGTATTTCTGAAACTTTAACGATAGGTTCTTTATTTTCAGAAACGGGTAATAAGTCTTTGTCTTCATTTTTTATAACGTTCTTTGTTAGAGTCAGTTTCTCACTAGAATGTGATTCTGGAGGCACGGGGTTGGGCGGTTGTATTTCGGAATTTTTACTTTCAATGTTCAATGGCATGCTATCCGGAGGTTGCTTTTGTATGTCTTCATTTGATTGCGGCTTTATGAAGACATCTGTAATGAGATAATAATGTTTAGTTCCGTTGAAAGATCGATAGTGCCATCGTAATATATAATTAACTTGCAATGTTTGTTTGTTTAAGTCAAACCTTGCAACTGAATTTTAAAGCAGTTATCCCCAACCGATTGAGCTGAAGTTTTGCATACACAAGTCATTCTAAATCTAATATGGCGGACTAGCAATTTTTTATGCTCCCCCATGATATGAATATCAATAAAAAGGGTTCGTTAAGAAGAAAACGAAAAAATAAAACAAATAACGTCAAACCTACATTTATTTTTTTAAATATTTTTAACTATAAGCTTGTTTTCTTTATTTTCTGTTAGAAGACACGCTATTACGACCGCGTTCTCAATCGACCTGTCAATTTTGTATACAAATGATAACTGTGACGTAACACTTAAAAATATACTGTTTAGTGACTTTTAAGTAGGTAGTAGCATACGATAAAATCCGACTGAAGTTCAGCTCCAGTCGGATTTTAGCTTGCGTTAACCATCTATTGCAGTCTTTGACTCACGATTCGTATACGTCTGACCAATAACACCTAAATGCGAATCGATGCTGACAAATGTAATTTCACCCTAAAAATCACCATACAGTGGCCCCAGTCATCATCTGCCCAGTCTTTTCCCAACTATGTTGGGATCGACTTCCAGTCTTACCGAATGCAGCTGAATGCCAGCATTTTACATGGAGCGACTGCGTATCTGACCTAAACAACCCAGTTAGTACTGGGTAATACGATACCCCTTGGTGAGACTGGTTGTCAGACTTTCGAGCCACTGACTACCTGTAACGACACCCGAAGATCTACAAATGACAGCTGGGACCAACGGCTTAACGTGCTTTCCAAGGCACGGAGGAAACTCGGTACTTAATGGGGGGGGGGTCACCCATCCACGGTACAACCTACTTAAGCGCCGCTTAACCTGAAGGTCGACCCGAGTGGCTGTTATTATTTAGCGACGAGCTCCTCAGTGGGCTCACTAAATAGGTAGGCATTAGTTGCACTAAAAGAAGACAAAGAAATAGACATGACTTCAAGACATACCATCTTTATCTCGATTCTCGAAGAAGTCCTCGACGATCTTGTCGATCCGCTCCTGCGTGTACTTATCGTCGTAATGCTCGATGCTGCTCTCAGCCACCTGCAGGTTCGCGTACGTCCCTAGTACCATAATGACAAGGCCTAGTACTAGAACGCCCTGGGAAAAATTGTTACAAGTTAGAAAGGTGGTGTGTGAAATACGAAATGGAGTAACAATCATCTTTTGGAAGTGAAATAGGCGGTCTTCAAATAATTTATCTGGGAGATCACCATCTACCCAGCCTTTCTCAACTATATTGGGGTCGGCTTTCAGTCTAACCGGATGCAGCTGAATACCAGTATTTTACATGGAGCGACTGCCTATCTCACCTCCACAACCCAGTTAGTACGGGGTAATACGATACCCCTTGGTAAGACTGGTTGTTAGACTTTTTGGGCCTCTGACTACCTAACTACTGTCAAAGATCTACAAATGACAGCCGGGACCAACGGCTTAACGTGCTTTCCAAGGCACGGAGGAATATAATGGGCGGTCACCCATCCACAGACCAACTTAGGCAAGCACGGCTTAACCTAAAGCTCGGCCCGAGCGGCTGTTATTATTTAGTAATTTATCTGGGAGATATTGTACAAAATTCTTCGTTACTGGTTTCAGATTTATTTATTAATAGCTGTTGCCCGCGACGAAAGAAGGAGTCTATGTCCTATTCCAGACTATAATCTATCTCAGTGCCAAATTTCATCCAGATCCGTTCCGCCGCTCTGGCGTAGCAAACATCCATCCAAACTTTCTCATTTATAATATTAGTAAAAAGGAAGATTTCAATTACTAGGCTTAGACAGGCGAAAGCGAAGATGTTATTACAATTTTTTAAGTGTTAATTCCAGGATGGTTACGGTAATCATTCATTCAGATTGCTAAAAATTAACTTCTTCACATCTAAAATACCATCATCATACTCCTGCCCTTATCCCAATTTATTTAGGGTCGGCGCAGCATGTCTTCTTCCATACTTCTCTATTACACGTCATCTCACGTCACCTCCAGAAATACCATATCATCTTTCACACTGTCCATCCATCGTTTCTTTGGTCTTCCTGTACTGTTATACTCATCCACATTTACTACAATATCTGATACTGCTTGTTACCTGACTGCTGAGTTGCAGAAAAAAATTCCTAAACCTCTCGTTTTGACAAAAAAAAAAAAACCTCCAGTAAAGCAAAAGTAGGTCCGTACAAAATTCTTGAAATTACAGAGGAATATTTCTGTAGCTATAACCTACCTTAGCCAACACCCTTTCATTCGTATTCTTGAAAGTGACATTGACAAAGCAGGCGGCGGGGAACACGACGCAGATTAGCACACCTATGGTGGAGCCCACCAGCCCCAGCACCAGCTCGATGTTGGGGATCAGTAGACTGATGAAGAGCGCCACGGCTACGATAGCGACAGTGATGCAGCGGAAAGTGGTTTCCGGGATCGAGTGGTTTATTATGTGGTCGTGGTGGGAGGAGTGCACCTGGAATGTAAAAATGTTAGTTGTTATTTACCACCTAGTTCACGGAAAACGTTTGAATATCTTATAAAAGATTTTATTGACACAATTTGTCATTACTGTTTCGCTAGACGTTATCATTTATTGAACAGATTTTGAATGTAAATGCCCGTGATCTCTAATACTTAGATTTAATAGGTGTCGTCTAACAGCTAAAGTAAATGCATTGTTGGTGGACCCACGCTCAGTGCCAAAAGTTGAAACAGCTTCGGTCCAGCCCCCGTAGCATGACCACCGTAGACAAGGATTTCTTTGACGGAAGAATCGACAAAATGACACATAGTGCAAAGAAATCTGTCATTGTGTCGACACAATCTGTCATCTGTCATTTATATTCAGGTATACGCTTACCTCTCGGCGACACCCTAGAGTTACTGATTCCTTGGTCAGATGAAATATGAAATCAAATGATATTTATTTTTCAATACACTTCCTCGAAAACTGACTCTTATCGCACTACGATTAGGATCAACATGCAGTGTATTTCACACTCGTGGATATTTTTCTACTAGGGTAGAAATAAAAATTTCCACAGATAACAGACTATACTATACCTTTTGACCGCCAGAGCATAAATGCAACCGCGTGCCCTCCACGCCAAGCCACAATTTCACCTACCATTATGTCACATATTTGTGTCGTTTGGCGTACAGGGCACGCGCTTGCTTGTCACGTATGACTATGGCGGTCAAAAAGTTAATTATACTAAGTCCAAAATGTTTCAATACCTATAGTCGGCGGTGATTGTTTTTTTTAATTTCAGCAAAGAGGCGCATGCGTTTACCGCGTAAATTTAAATTGTGTTTATAAAATTAGAATATCATAAATAAAAATTATTATTATAATTTAAAAAAATATTAAATTTTATGAACAAATTAACATTTAGTTGTGTCCTAAATTAAAAAATATGAGAATTTTCTATTTTTCATATTAGACTGTTTAGCAGTTCATACCTTTGCTTCTCCTTCAATCTGCGAAATCAAAGCGCGGAAAAAAGGCAAATTAAATCATAATTCATGACAAAATACTTTTCGTTCTATTACTTTATTTCATAGAAACTGTATTGCAAAACGTCGTTTAATACACGTGGGTATTTATTACAGTTCTCGCCTCTATAACACCGTCGCCTGCAGCTCGGGCGTGAATTCCACCTTGGCTGTAGTATTCGTAAGTAGGTTGCTAAAACACGTGATCTATTTCATACTATATATTAGACCCATGGAGGAATTGAGGCTTTCATATGACTATACCCTTTCTGTTACACCCAGTATAATAGGTAGTAGGTAGGTCCCGATATTGTCTTGGTCTTGTAACCGTTAGGTAGGTACTACGGTATAAAGGGTATAAATAGACCCTTAACATAGCCGAAAGGCACTTGTTCACCCCGTCATTGCGATCATTTTTTTTTGTTGATGTTGATGTTGATGTAAGATTTTTACACCTCCACGAACCCCGTACTATTCAATCCATCCATCAGCACAATGCTTTGAATGCGTTCCATCGAGTCCTACCGTAAAACGTGCTTTTTGACCCCAAAAAAAAGTCGATTCCCAGCAATAATTTTTGCGTAAAGTTACTTAGTTTGATGTACAGAATGCTTTGTTGACGGCTATGTGTAGGGTCTGTTTACACCCTGTATTAAGTAAATAAAAAATTACCTTCTTATACAAGAACGAGTACAAGCTGGCTCTGCACGGGAAGATGATGAGCGGGAAACTGAACGCGAGCGACATCACGAAGCCCAGCTTGATGACGTCACTCGCCATCGTTGGACTCAGGCTCATTAGGATGTTGCCTAAAAAAACAAAGTAACATTTAATTAAAAGTATCAAAAAAGCCGACTACAAATTGTATTATGTACCTATATAGGGTGACTGGTAGTTAGTGACTGATACTTAAACACGTAATTATACTCATGATAACAAACAACTTTTCCAAAGAAACATTTTTTTGTATACCTACTCGGTCACTTTTATCTCAATAACACAACAACCGTATGAAATTCGCGCTCGCGCTCATGAGACCTTATCAGCTGTTAGCCACATGACGCCGTTCTGTCTCATTACTATCGTACCTTGCAGTGGGAGACAGAACGGCGTCACGTGGCTTACAGCTGATTGCTTATACTGCAGCAGATGCATACGCAGATGTGTACTGTACACCCACATTTCGACAGTTAGGTATGTTTAGTTTTATTTTATTGGGGATAAGCCTATTTTCAAGATATGTATTGTTAACAATGTAAAATAACTGCATAGTAAATATTTGTATAGGATATTAGAACTAAAAATGGAAAAATAAAAAAATCGGTGGCAAAAAAAACTGAACCAACCAAACAAAAGTTACCGATTTCTGAAGCTAAAGTTATTTTTCACATTTTCTTGTTTTTGAAGTCGGTTTTATTTTTTGCAAAAAAAAAAATGCAAAATTATCTCGAAATTCTCTATATTCGATCACGCAGGGAAGTTCCGAACATAGTTCTTTAATTTGAGCCTCGTTATGAGCTTACCTGATATTTCATGAGAAGAGAAGGCAATGTATCCAAACACTCCCAAAGTGAAGTATACCGCAGTACAGATGTTGATCGCGTTCTTTGTGACGATGTTCATCTTCTCCAGTGATAGCGTCGGCAGGGACTCAAATATCTCGAACAGTTGTCTAGAAAAGAAAGTGTTAGCTTTATTAAATAAAAGCCTTCCTTTTCCCACACACTATTGTCTGTATTTCTTTTTCATTTCTCCTTTTGCAGGTCTGCTGGCAGAAATTTCTTAAGAAATAAGCAGTACATATGTACCCGTATATTATTTTCCTTTGCTGACTACCGTGTGTACGGTCACGAGCACCAATATGTATACTTTCCTAAATTTAAAAGCAATTTTGCGAGAAATAACGATTGTAACTTGGAGATAGTATTTTTCCATTAAATATGACTTCCAGAATACTATTTTCGTGACAACATGTAATTTTAATCAGTACAGTAGGAGAAAAACTCTTTTAGAAGTTGTTAAATGTTTACATATTGGCGCTCGTGACTGTACATAAATAGTAAAATAAATAAAAAACGTTTGCCCGTTGCTAAGCGCGGAAAATATGCCTTGGAAAAGTCCTTGGGATAAAAAGTATCTTACGACCTAATCTAGGTTATGGTCTATGCATATGTTAGATTGAAACTCATTCTCACATTATTATAACATTCTTCTTCTTAGCGTGTCGATGGTAATTTAAATTGTGTCAGCCCAGAACTGAGCTACTAGTTCGGCGCTTTCGGTAGCGTCCATCAAGTTCCTGTAGTGAACAAACAACAGGACACGCAGGACACGATATTAAGTGCCCCATCGTTTGTAGAACAGCACCACATTTACACTCCAGGGCACCTGAGCAGGTTTTTCTTGCTGTGACCAACCTGGGTCCGGAGTCTATTTAAAGACTTCCAGGTCAGATTAAGGAGTTAAGAAGCAAAAGATCTCCGCCACGATGAATGTTATCTAGATAATGATACATACTTACGTAATTTCTTTGGTTACCATTACACTTCTAAATGTATGCAATTTAGCTATTTAGCTAGAAATATTTACGTAACATCACGCCTGTAATCTCCGAAGGATTAGGCAGAGGTGTACCTAACAGTATACCCACATTTCGCCAATTATGTTTAAGTCCCATGTAATAGACTCTCGGTGGCTGCTACTGAGAAATTCCTGATCGAAAAACCCAATAACAATTTGCCCTAACCGGGAATCGAACCCAGAACCTCACGCTCAGCGGTCGCGATTACGACCACTAGACCAAAGAGGCAGTAGGAATATTTATTGTTACTATTCCTTAAAGATAAACAACTTATAGCCGTTTAAATGATGGAATAATACAGAGATTAATGAGTCTATCATTTATAAAAACAATCTTATATCTATGACAAAATGTATCAATCAGTAGCTGACTCATAAATTGGATATTACATATCTGACACTTTAATTACTGCTTTAGATTAAGGTTAATAACATCGATCGTTAAGTTGTTGATTGTTTATGAAAATCCGACCAGATGTTTTAACAACGCATTACGCTTCTGCATCATCCCAATGCTGGGCGAAGCCCTCTTCACTGACTGACTTCCAGTTCTTTCTACACAAGCTAACAGTCTACTCTCATGTCGGTCAATCTACGAGGAGGAAGGGACACCGACGGGAAAACGCTTAACACCTAGTCTTTCAGTAGATAATTCTGAGCCCCCCCACATATAATTTTTATACCAGATCCAAAAAAAAACAGCTGTTCCATACATTTTGGCTGTGTAGATATTGCACTTTTGTAGGAAACAGCAGATTTTTTTTTAATAACTGATGAGAAATTTTTAGGTGGGGGCGTCAGAATGATGTACTGAATACGTGGTAACCGTTTTCGCGTCAGTGTCCCTTCCACCCCGTATACGAGATTTATTTTCGAAACCCATGCTAAAAAGATTCGTTAGTTTGTAAACAAGTTGCAGTTATGGTAAGTCCAACCAGTCTTACCAAGGCGTATCAAATATGATACTACCTCCACAACCCAGTTAGTACTGGGTAATAACCCAGTACTAACTGGGTTGTGGAGGTCAGATAGGCACTCGCTCCATGTAAAATACTAGTATTCAGCTGCATCTGGTTAGACTGGATGGATGCCAACAGAGTGGCAGTACTGTCATACAAGCCTAAAAGCTTAGCTTGCCCTTATAATATACTACTCTACATGATGTTGGGGTTTCTAAATAGACTGCTTGCCCTAGAGGCTTGCGCTATTGTTGGCCCCTAGGCACGCCACTACCCCAACATAGTTAAGAAACGGCTAGGCAGATCATGATGATGATTAACAAGATGCAGTTAGCTCTTATTGCACCCTGTTGTTTTAACCTTTTGACCGCCAGAGCATAAACGCACGCGCGTGCCCTCCACAACAAGCCACAATTTCACCTACCATTTTGTCACATAATTATTTGTGTTGTTTGGCGTACCGGGCACGCGCTTGCTTCGTCAAAAGGTGAGTCCCGAGGATTAGAACCGAGGTGGCTCAAGAAAAGAATCGCTGTTAAAATATGGAGGAGGCTTTTGGCCAGTAGTGGGAGAACTGTCCCAGTGACGGCTAAACAAATGCAGGGTATTAAACTCACGTCTGACAGAACAGTGCCATAGAGAATATAGGCACGCATTGCAGCACGCCCGCCGGTCGCCACATCTCCACGCGCTGGTTCCAGTCGCTCGTTATCATGACTGCACCAGCCTCGAATATGACCTGGAAAATTTCATGTGTTATTAGTTGCATAGGCAATTGTATGGGTATTTAGATATAACGTAAGGTTGGACGCCCTCAGGCTCGGTGGAGCGACGATCTTCGCAGGGTGGCTGGTAGCAACTGGATGAGAGTTGTTGAGAATCGAGTTCAGTGCCGTGCGATTGAGGAGGTGCTATGTCCAGCAGTGGACTGCTGTAGGCAGATTATGATGATTTAGATATAAAACTCTTTTATTTCGGTTCACAAACTTCATAATAATAGGAACGTCCCAGAGGATGTGAAATGGAGGACTACGTTGTGTGTGTGTACGGTGTAGTGGTTGCAAACGCTACTCATCATCTGCCTAGCCAGCTAATAATAACAGCCGCTCGGGTCGATCTTTAGGTTAAGCCGTGCTTGCCTAGGTGGATGGGTGACTACCCATAACATACCGAGTTTCCTTCGTGCCTCAGAACGTTAAGCCGTTGGTCCCGGCTGTCATTTGTAGATCTTTGTCAGTCGTTACAGGCAGTCAGGGGGTCCAACCAAAGGGTATCGTAACATAGTTGGGAATAGTCTAGGCAGATGTTGATGTTCGGGTCGGCTTCCAGTCTAACCGGATGTAGCTGAATACCAGTATTTTACGTGGAGCGACTGTTTATCCGACCTCCACAACCCATCTAGTCCTGGGTAATACGATACCCGTAAACAAATACTGTAAAAAAATACTGTATACTGTAACAACAGTATACAGTATTTTTTTATCAGTAGTAAAAAAAAGATGCTGGTCGAATACATCCTCCTTTTTAGGTAAATTTTGACCAAGGTATTGCACTTTTTGAAAAAACACCAGATTTTTTTTAAATTCCCTATCAAAAATTTCAGTGTGAATTCGGAATGATGTACTGAATACATGATAACCGTTTGTGCACGCTGTATTGAGTTTCAAGTTATTAGTGTAGCCCATTAAACTGATGTATTAGCCGATACCAAAATGTTGTGATACTATGCACACTAGCAAACGTGTTCATACTGATTAACCTTTTAACTCCAGAGCATAACGCACGCGCGTGACCTCCACGCCAAGCCATAATTTCACCTACCATTTTATCACATATTTGTGTCGTTTGGCATACAGGGCACGCGCTTACTTGTCTGTCACGTATATGTGACAATGGCGTTCAAAAGTTTAAGAGCCCGACTAAACTATTGGCCGATAGAAAGTCTCCAGTCTGCGGGGACTCTAACACGTGGACATGTGCTAAGCAATTTCTTCCATTTGATTTCTCCACGAGCGTGAGACTCATGACCCAGCTAGTCACAATATCGACCAAATCACGGCCATTTGAGCATGCGTCACTGATACGTTAATTGTATTGTGCAATGAAGCCAAACGTTAACCACTTCAAACTTGGCGTTATCACGCTTTTCAATTCTAAACCATAATCCTGCGTAGCACTAAGACGAATTTCCAGTGTAACTAGATTGTTTTATTATATTTTCAGTGTGTTTTATGGTTCTGAAAGTAATTGGTTGCATACACAGCAATGATGTGATAAAAGTTATATTATCGTACTTCCTGGTTTAAATTAGTTTGGTACCAGGAAAAAAATAATAAAAACATTACATGTAGGAAAAAAGACTAAAATATGGCACATTGTTATTGGGACCGAAATATAATCAGATTAGATTGGGGTTTTCCATCAGGAATTTTGCAGTAACAGCCACGGAGTCAGGATTTGTACCCGGTTGATGGCAATAGGCTCGCCCCCCATTACATGGGACTTAGACTTAACTAGCAAAATGTGGGTGTACTATTAGGCACACCTCTACCTAATACCTTTCGCGAATAACAGGCGTGACGTTATGCTACATCATAATATGGTATGGCTTTGAAACGAATTTGTCTTTAATTAAGATAATTATCTATGTAGCACGAAATGCCTGCAAAAAGCCGACAAGCCTACAAGGTCTTTGGAGCAGTGCTTCATTTGAACCATACTTTAATATGGATCATGCGTGGACCTTCTTCTGCTAAAAGCTGATGATCATCTATTATTATTATTATTATCAGCCATTTGTGTCCCACTGCTGGGCAAAGGCCTCCCTTCCCTCTTCCCACTTATCCCTATCCAGTGCTGTCGTTTGCCAATCTTTTTGAAAAGAGTCAGGTTCGTCCAGCCATCTCCTTCTGGGCCTGCCACGTTGCCGTTTGCTGCTGTTTAGGACTCATTGTGTGGTTACTTTAGCCCATAGCTCCTCCGGCATGCGACAGATGTGGCCAGCCTAGTTCCATTTAAGCTTGGCAGCCGTGTAACCTACCTCGGCAATTTGAGTTTTGGCAAGCTGTATCATCTATACATTTTATTAATCAAAGACGGATTTTTTTAGTCTGTTTGTGTGACCGTTAAGATCTTCTAAACAATGGATTTAAATGTGATAGTAATGTGATAGTCTAGTAGTGTGACCGTCGGACTGCAAGGACCTCTGAATTTTTCGGATTCATATGCGTATTGTATAATTATCACTTGCTTCTGTTTCTTGCTGGTGAAGGAATACTTCGTGAGGAAACCAGCATGCCTGAGAGATATTTCTCGACGTCATGTAAAGCTAAGTCAGAGGCCCATAGGCGGCATAAAAACTCTGAAACCAGATTAGGCCTTAACCACGAAGATGTGTGTAATAAATTCATAATATACGGAGTGGAAGGGACACCGACGCGAAAAAAGTTACCACGCATTCAGTACATCATTCTGAGCCTGGGCCACATAGAATTTTTTCATCGGTTATTTAAAAAAAAAAACATCTGTTTCCTACAAAAGTGCACGGTCAAAATGTATGGAACGGCTGTTTTTTTTTTAAATAACCGATGAAAAACGATGAATCAGAATGATGTACTGAATACGTGGTAACCGTTTTCGCGTCAGTGTCCCTTCCACCCCGTATTAATTTTAAAAAACTCGATGTTTTTTAGGGGAGAATGGAAGAAAAAAACTAGTTGCGCCGACCCCAAATAACATGGGACAACGGCAGGACGATGATGATGATGTGTTTTCAAGTCATAAAAACCTTGTTAACCAGGGACTGGTCCCTAGCATTTAATAAAGTCAACATGAACATAAAACTTACCTTCATAACCAGACAGAAGTAGAAGGCTATGGTGGCCGCGCTGACGTTGCTCAGACTGTCCACATTCCGCAGCAAGCCCAGCGGAAGAACGCAGACCAAAGACACTATCACCATTATTGATGTTCTAGAGTAGAGAACAAAAGAGGATGATTACTTTTTAACATCACACCTGTAATCCTCGAAGTGTTAGGCAGAGGTGTACCTTATAGTACACCCACATTTCTCCGGTTATATTTAAGTCCCATGTAATAGGGGGCGAGCCTTTTGTCATCAACCGGGCACAAATGCTGACTCCGTGCCTGCTACTGAGAAATTGTTTTGCAAAAAAAAAACAATAAGTCTTCGCCCGATCTGGGAATCGGACCCAGGACCTCATGCTCAGCAGTCGCGCTTAAGACCACTAGACGAATGTTTTTGTATAATGTGCATGAGCAATATTTTTAAGGGAACAAAACTTATTGACAATTACCAAGACACAACTAAATATTGCAAGAGCCAAGTTTAATTAAACATGCATTGAGAGGTCAGGGCATCCATCCATTGACATCAATTACTTTTGCCGCATAGCCTGGGATAAGTGTCCATTCTTTATACAAGACTCCTTCCTCTCGAATCGACTACACAGATTTTGTCCGACCAGTACGTAGCAACCTGGACAGCTTTGTTGTTTGCCTCATTCAAGTCCGGGAGGATGCAATTAGTTGTGCACGTCAGACAGGAGAGAAGTTGTGGCACATCCTTTGTTGGCTCGCATTGTGTCCGAGATGGGTCTATTATATCCAATCTAGCCAGATTGCGGCCAACTTCAGCCTCCAGTTGGTTCAAAGATTTCGATATCTGCATTTTTGGCTTAATACAAGACAAAAACATAACAAAGTAGTCTATGGCTAGTATCTTTCAAATCTACCAGTCAGTGCACCTCTTAGATTGACCATGACCATAGATTTTTTATTATCATTTAGAACTTATATCCAATCTAGCCAGATTGTATCTGCAGCGGCCAACTTCAGCCTCCAGTTGGTTCAAAGATTTCGATATCTGCATTTTTGGCTTAATACAAGACAAAAACATAACAAAGTAGTCTATGGCTAGTATCTTTCAAATCTACCAGTAGCCAGTCCACCTGTTAGATTGACCATGACCATAGATTTTTTATTATCATTTAGAACTGACTTTGTTCATGATATGGTCAACTATAAAGTCTACAATAAATGTAACTGTTGCATAATGTGCACAAGAGTGTAAAGTTACACTTCATTAACTCTTTTATCCTTCACAGTTAATTAACCTTTACAATTATTATTATTATAAGCCTATATTGTCCCACTGCAGGGCAAAGGCCTCCCTTCCCTCCTTCCACATTTCGCGGTCTAGTGCGATTGTAGGCCAATCCTTTGCGAAAGAGTCCAGCTCATCCCGCCATCTCCTTCTGGGCCTGCCACGTTGTCGTTTCCTGCTATTTGGTAGCCACTGAGTGGTAATGTTTGACCACTGCTCCTCCGACATGCGGCAGACGTGACCAGCCCAGTTCCACTTCAACCTAGCAGCTGTAAGGCCAGCATCAGCTATTTGAGTTTTGGAGCGAAGTATGGAGTTTCTGATGCGGTCCGTAAGTTTGACACCCAGTATACTTCGCTCCATAGCTCGTTGGCAGACCCCAAGTGCGGACTTCTGACGTTTTGTAAGCGACCACATTTGCGTTCCATAGGTGAGGGTGGGGAGAATGCACATGTCCATGAGCTTTCGCTTAAATGCGAGAGGGAGAGATCCCTTCATCAATTGCTTCATCAAACAACCTTTACAATGTTAATATTTTTTAAAGCTCATTGGAGATGGCGTGCCCATACCTTAGTCTTAATCTGAGCAATGAGGTCAAGATATTTTAATTAATATAAAATTAAATTGACTGATTTTCAACCAATAACAATGCTTGCTCCAAGCAATACTAGCGCCATTAGATCATGACATGTCTACACCAAGACAGACGACTTGGCTTGACTTCAATCTTATACTGTTAGCTCTTTCGTTTTCACAGGCACCTCTATCAAACTACTGTTTCCTCTTAAGAGCGGTCATCCAAAAAGTTGGCAACATTGCAAATAGCTGTCAAATATTTACCTGTTTTAATTAATTTGGCAATATGAAGTACTATGGCTAACTAGTGAACTAGACTATTAATAATGAATTGCAATTAAAACACTGTGTTTGATGTTGTAACCGTTTTAGGTATAAAAAGGCATTTGGAAAGTCTTCAAATACTTTTTCTACATCTAAAACTAAATATTTGGTGTTACAATATTAATTATTCATTTCATAATCAATACTTTAGTTCACTAGTTAGCCATTTTTCTTATTTCCATACAGTAATATTGCCAAATTAATCAAACAGCGAAATATTTGACAGCTATTTGCGACGTTGCCCACTTTCTATACAAGCGCTCTTAACAGCTATTTATACACCTCTTTTATAAGTTGAACAATGTGCCTCACCAATAAAACCTCCTTTGTTTCAATGATTGTTTTTATTGTTTCAATGAGTTACTTACACATGTTATAATAATATAGATGAATAATTACCTCAATATATCACTCTGGTTTATGTTGAACATTTTAGCAACAATCTGTGGTCCTAGGTCACCAACCACAACGAAATATGCTATGCAGGTTCCCATCAAAAAGCCAATGATACCAACTTCAACACCAAACTTGCCAGCTTGGCCAAATACATGATGAGCTAAAAACAAAAAAAACCTGTTTGAATTTGGAACTATAAGAACATCAAGATGTTTTATACTGTGCAATGGGCTGGGGACTTTTCTCGTTCGTACAGGTTGGAGTGTAGGGTGAGGGGGGCAGGGGGCAGGGCAGCAGTACCAGGGTTGGATGCTATGTGGCATCTGTGTCAATAATATAAGTTATGCTGACGACATGGTGTCGCTGATTGTGTCAGTCTGTGGTTTGGAAAAATTGTTTGCCCAGTTTGAGGCGTATGCCAAAGTACATGGCTTGTGGGGCAGCACCAATAGTGTCCTAAGGATGATTGCAAGTCGCCTCAACTGTGTCTATATGGGTCACTGTTGTGCAATTACTCATGGGATGTTGCAGCAGTGATCCACCATTATTTATTGTGTTTCTTGTTTTTATTACTATTTACTAATATAGTTGTAAGTTATACTAACAGTTTTTGAGTCATGGATACTAGAATAAAGAGAAATTCAATTCTATTCTATTCTGTAGCCTATGCCCAGAAGTGGCCAGTTATAGGATAAAATAATATACTTTACCTAGGAATTCAAAATTTCTTCTCCGTGCAAGTAGGGCAGATTTTAAAAGGAAATGACAGCATAATCTTGAGATGAGGCCCATAAATAATAAAATAAGAGTAGCGAGAAACACACCACACTGAAAAATAATATTTGAATTGCATTATATCGTACATTTAGTAGAGTAGAGAGTAGCTATCTACAGAGAAACGTGGTATGTTTTTTCCTAGGACTGGAATTGATGATTCCAGTCCTAGGCTAGGCATACTTCCAACACAATTTCGAAAGTATTATCTTGAGCCTAATTTGAGTGGTACCTAATAAGGAGACTTATGAGCATAAAATACAAAAAAAGAGCAGTCTGTAGTCTTAACATAGCTACCGGGAATCTTGCCAGTTATTTTATTTTATAACAAAATGAACTTACTTGTTGAAAACAAAAGGGCATAGCCAATATTCCGACACCAATGATGCTGTTGGCTAGCGTGATAGACTGGCCTGTAGTACCCATTTTTATAGTTTTCTTTATATTTTTTTCACCCGACAAACGCCCTTAAATACAGGAATAATTATTTTAAAAACACATACTGCTACGCGTACTGTTATGAACTATTTTCTGGTTACTGTCAATTTTCATTTGACAGATTGTTTGTTTTGTTGACGTGACTGTCGTCACTGACGTTGACGTTTTCTATTTGTAGTTGCAGTGACCATTACATTCCGTAACACTTTATTGAGACCATATTGAGACTCAAACTCAAGTTTATTTAATGACACTGACACACGAGACACTGTTTTAAGCTTTCACGGTTAATTTAATTGTTGTATCTGGCGAATCATGAAGTACGTAAGTAGTATCTTATAATAAAAGGAAATTTTATATCAAAGGAATGAGCCAAAGAAATGGCAAAGCTGGGCTCACCCCTCTGCCAAAGTACAGACGCCGCACATCAAGCTACTACAATCTGTCAAATTTCTATAATGGACTATCAACTTTATCTCTAAAGCGTTAGGTTCATGGTTGATTGAGAAAATTTTACAGTTTAGGGTAGCTTGGTGTGCTGGCGTCTATACAGGCTTTTGACAACTTCACCACAGTGACAGCGATGAGGAGAACAACAAGGGGCGCCTAGTCGTAGAGAAGCAGCGAGGCGGAAAGTAGTGTCATCGAGCAACATACCTATGCTCGACGACGGTAGTGCGTGAAGCCAAAGACCCGACTCCCACTCACCCACAGCCAGCAGACGCGCACGCTCAGCAGTAGTAGCAGACCTGTGCAGTAAATTGTTCTGAACTACTCTGCAGAGCGGTTCGTCGCAACATCTTTGGGAAAATTGATGGTAGGGTTCTTCAGAATTCGGGCAAGAGAGTTTCCAGGCATTGATAGCCTAATTGGTAATTATTAAGATGTTAGTAAAGTAAACTTTGTTTTAGTAAAAAAATATTTGTACGCCATATTATGGCAAGATATGCTGGAACCAATATTGTAACATCTATTTGTACCATATTCTAACAAATAAATATTCTTGATTTGATTTGATTTACATGGCCATTTGATCATACATGCTATATAAAGTTAGTTCATTCGCCAACAGACACCATTGTGTTTCGTTTTATGTCGCAAACAAGCGAAAACCTGAACCAACCCAACCCTGAACCGTGCCTTGTTTCCTGTTGTAAAAACAGATCTGCCACTTCTAATCTGCAAATCCATAGTGTTTCATATCACATGGAAATACTAAACATGTACTAACATAGGCCAAAGGCCCAGCCATGGGGCCATTTTTTGATTATGAAAATAAAGGTAATGTGATGTTTTATTAAATAAACAATCGGTAACGTACATACTGTCGTTATTACTGACCGACGCACTTTCGCTGGTCACTTTAAATCATATTGAGTATTTCTTTATTTGTGAAATTCGTCAATTACAGTACAAGAAATTAAATTAAATAAAAATTTTGTTCATTCATTCTTCTTGGATGACTAATGAAATACCACTCATTGGTTGTGATATTTCATTAGTCATCATACACACATCACTAGCACTTTTTGTTTGTTGTCGTAGGACAAGTATACAGACGCCAGCACATCAAGCTCTCCAAAACTGTCAAACTTTTCCAATCTACCTTGAACCTAATGCTTAAGCGATAAAGTTGAAAATCTATTAAAGAAATTTGACAGATTGGAGTAGCCTGATGTGTTGTACATACATAAATATACACGCTAATTTGTCAACGTGCGTGAGTTTCTTCACTGTGTGGTTGTTTTTTCTTTAATAGGATAGGATGCAAGTCTCGGTATGTGCCTGTCAAATTGCCATAGTGTGCTGTATATGTTTATCTCGTCTCCGGGAAAAAAGTCGCAGAAAATGTTCTTCGGCCTCTTGCTTCTTCTATAGCTTATTCCTCTATGTTTTAAGTAGAAGTCGCGCAGGCGTAAATAAATATTGCTCACATTTTTTACACCTCTGATCAATGATTTTATTAACCTCACTGCCTCTAATACTACGAGAGGCTCTAAATTAAAATTAAGATGCTGTACAGTCTTGAAATAATAATAGAAATTTAAAAACGAGCCGCTCTTGGTTGGCACCAAACCAATGGGAAACGAGCCTAAAAGGCTGGCGTGAGGAAGCATTGCCACGTTGAATGGCAGTGCTGCTTCTTTGGCCCTACTGGTCATAACTCCGTCCCTAATGACATATTTTTTCCACAACTTTCTTGTCTACTATTAATCCACAGCATTTTTTTGTCAATTTATCACTAGGTAGCGGAGGCAACTGGGAATGAAAAGTGGTAATTTCCAATTGCCACCCCAGAAAACGCCACCGTATTAAAAAAAAAATACCATTAGTCTTCTATCGGGGCGTTGAAGGTGATGGCAACTGGGAATGACCACATTAGGCTAGGTACCTACCAATGTTTCTAAGACTCATGTAAAAGACAAACACACACATATTCAGAGTTCAAGCTGCTACCTAGAAATTCCTGATGAAAAAACTCAATAACAGCTGCCAGACCCGGGATTTCGTACCCACGACCACATGCTCAGCGGTAGCGCTTGCGACTACTAATCTGACGTGTGTGCTGTATGTAGTAAATAACTCGTGATCTAGCTGCGCTAGTAGAGGGTAGGTACTGTACGCTATAAAGCGTAGTTTACTAAATAAAAGGGAAGCACCAGCGTAGCCCGTGAAATACAAAATTTCTTACGTTTTTTGCAAATTGCAGGTCAGTGTCAGGCTGTACGTTGAACAAAATATGATTCGGGACTGTAAGTACTGTAACACGTATGTATTTACAGAATTATAATCATTGAAATCATATCATCAATACAACCCTTTAAGTTAATTTAATCCCATTGAATGACTATTACATGAATAATGTAAGAAAATTTGTATTTTCGCGGGCTACCTTAGCGGATGGGATACCTAAGTATATGGCGTTTCCGTTCACATCGGTAAGGTTACTTTAGTCGATAAAATAAAACTCAAAAATTCAGTTACGTTACATTTAATGTTAGTGATTTCACTATCAGTATTCTTTGGTACTTTCGGCCAGTATTCGAGCTCTCCATGTAAATATAAGTTGTTACTTTTAATCGAATACTGTCCTAAGTTGCATGCACACATAAATATTGATAAAATAGGTACGAGTGTTGACTATAATAACTCTAGGTGGGCATTTCTTTGGCTAACCCTTGAACCCACTGAATGAATATTAAAATACAGATTATTTTATGATTAACATACATAAAACAATAAATATACATAGTAAGCGACAGTAAAGAAGCTGGTTCAATCTTGAGTCCCTATTGCAAAAAAAAAACTACAAAATTTGCCCGAAACCAGGATCCCTGTGCAGTTCGGTGACATAATTTAAATAAACTACATAATTATTATGATTTATTTTAATGTTCTAAAACTTGTAGATATTTGTGCTGATTTCTCAAAATTATAAAATCCGTCATGAAAATCGAGCGACAAGAATGACCGCGCATCTATTCATGTAAATAAGTAAATAAATAATAAAATAAGTGATGATTTTACATAATGTTTTTCTATTCATTTCGGTTCCAGTTAGGTTCGCATATTTGTATGCTTCAACACAACCTTCAAAGATTTTTATATTCATTAACATAATAAAGAACACCTAAATAAATAATAGTTAGTAGTACAGCTTTGTATAAATTGCGAAAACCTTTTGAATTGTCTGCCCTATGGCAGACTTATAATAACAGACTGAGAGAAGGCATTTATAATTATCGTTTTCTAATATTTTTTTATTGTGTCCACACTTGTACGCACGACGGCCAATCAAGCAATACAAAACCAGCGGATCTCTCATTGTATAGGAAATCTATACAAAGCGAGGCCAAGTTATACTGGCAATGTACAGCTTCATGTGCCACCATGTAAAAGAAAGTAAGTTAGTTAAGTAAGAAAAAAAAACAAAATAATTCAACAATTATACCTGAGAATTATACATTAAACCTTTTCGCAATTCAAACAAAGCATTCTAAAAAAAATTGCTACAATTTGGTTCAAGTTTATATTGATGACATTCTTAATTACATAAAAAACGTTTCCAATACTTATATAGAAGTTCTTAAACCATAGGTACTTACTTCTTTCAATTAAAAAAAAACATTACCTTTCTTTTCCCCAATGTCGGGTAAAAAAGAATAACAACAAATGGCACTGACACAAAACGATACAATAAAATTAATTTGGTATAAAAACATGTTTTCCTTTGTGACGTTCGTGGTAGATTCATAATTGCGCTAGCTGTTTTATTTCCATTATCTGAATAGAATACTATACAATTGTAATTTATTAAAAACGAGGAGCTCGTGGCTAAATAATAAAAGCCACTCGGATCAATCTTCAGGTTAAGCTGCGCTTGCCTAGGAAGGTCTGTGGATGGGTGACCACCAATTACATACCGAGTTCCTCCGTGCCTCGGAAAGCATGCGGTTCCGGCTGTCATTTGTAGATATTTGACTGTCGTTACAGGTGTGGCCCGAAAGCCTGAAAACCAGTCTTACCAAGGGGTATCGTATTACCCATTACTAACTGGGTTGTAGAGTGTTCAACTGCATCCGGTTAGACTAAAAGCCGACCCCAATTAAGTTGGGAAAAGACTACGCAGATGATGATGTCATTGATTAAAAACTGGACAAGTACCTACGTTTCTAAGTTAAGCCTATCAGCTGAAATTAGGTAGGTAGGTATAATACCATACAAATATATAAATACTTGCTAAAACCATAAAAAGAAATAGGGCGTAAATAAACTCTCAACGACATTTTAATGGTTTCAGTAAAACGTTGCGATAACTTTCTAACAACTTTTCTATTGCAAAATCGTTACAAAAATACGACCATTTTCTATACATTTGTATATCCAATGCCCTTGTATGGCTTACATACTTCCAACACAATATTAGGCCCAGAACTAGGGTTACCATCTGTCCGGACAAATCTGGCTCTTTGGCACCCCACCTGGTACCGTCATTTGTCTAGAGTTTTCGACAAAAGGAACTAAGAAATTTATTTTAAACTAGCGACCCACCCCGGCTTCGCACGGGTGCAATATATACATATAAACCTTCCTCTTGAATCACTCTATCTATTAAAAAAAACCGTATCAAAATCCGTTGCGTAGTTTTAAAGATATATAGGATACATAGGGACAGACAGCGGGATTCGACTTTGTTTTATACTATGTAGTGATTAAGCATTAACTAAAAGTAAAATGTCCACATTTTTCTGCAAATGGTCAACTTTTTTCAGACTACTCTAATTTCAAAATGGCAACCCTAGCAACAGCCGCCGCACACGCATCGAACCGTGACGTCACACGCGTCACAGATTTTACGCGCGCACTCAATGATCCGAGCGAGGCAATTTCCTTTTGTTCACGTGCAGGCTACGTACTCGTATAATTAACGACTGAAATAGAACGAGTTAATACTATTGTCTGAAAGTCATTAGAACTAGTTGGACTCGTTTTGGACAAGTACCTACCCTTGACGCCATCTGTCTTCTTTCTTGTATGACATGAAGGTCCGGATGTCATGTGAATATAGTTTTTACATTGTCAATGTAGAAAACTTATTCTTCCGAGATTTTGTTTTTTTTTTAAAAAACATTGCCGACCTAGGAAGAATTTTTCTTCATCGCGATGATGATTTTTTTTAAATGAACGCGACAATTTCTAAAAAGTTGATTTCTAATACAACTCCCTAAAAAAGTTCACTTGAGATTCAAATTCTGTATAATCGGTTCATCATTTAACCCAAAAACGAACGTTACCAAGGAAACATTTCGGTTAAAACGTAATTAAAATCCAATAAAGAACTACTAAAATTACAAACGAATAAATAACGATTAATATGACTTAAAACGAATCATAAATATCGCATTCAAGCCAGTTATAAAAACAATAAAACTCTACTCAATCATAAAAGAATTATATACGATTAATACACCTATTTTAATTATATTATAATTAATCATAACCTTTCATCCAACGAAATTAAATGGCACACTCATTAAACACCGAAACACAGGAATGCTAAATATACAGTGCGTTTGGTTAACTGTTACCGATACTTTAAGAAATATAATAATTATACTCATTTCAATCGCCAAATACACGTTTATAAATACTCCCCCAACACCTCGCGAATAGTCAAATATTTCGTTTATTTAATTTTTAATTTTAGGCTCTTTTTGCTTCTCATTTAGGAAAATTGAATATGTTATTCGATTGCCTCTGCGTACCCTTGCAATAAGGTCATTTGCACGTCTCTAGATCTCTTAGATTCAAAGATTTCATGGAACATATCCTAGATCAGCCGATTAAAAATACAAAATGGCGGCCATTCACGGGGTGTTGGGTTAGGAGTATTTAAAACGTGTATTTGTCGATAGAAATGAGTTTAAAATTAAAGTATCGGTAGCCGTTATCCAAACGCATTGTATGATTTAGATTTAATATTAATTATTTTTTATTTATTAATTATAACTAAGATAAATAACATTTTAAAATGCAGTACAATTATTATCTTTGGGATAATCACTTTGATTTTTAATGGCAAGTCACAATGCATTAAATGTTTTTTTTTCTAACGTTTGTGAAAAAAGGAATCTGCCCATAGGGTAATACAGAATACTTAATTTGTAAGTATTAATTTATCTATTTTACGTAGTTTATTCTTAGGTAAGTCCATTTGATAAATGTATTAGAAAACATATCATAATTTTGTAATATCACTATTTTAGGTTGGACGTTTCATGAAAATAACAGTAGTTAGGTTTTAATTATTACCGATTGTCAACTCTAGATAATATTGTCATATTTTGTTTATATTATGTCATAATAAAACAATGGGCAGATTCCTTATTGATAAAAATATTTATATTCTTAAATTAGAGACAACTACATTTTATCTTAGAACTACGTGAAGATACATTAGTAAATTACCAACTATTAAAATAAAATAATTATTTTGATTAAATTATAGTGATGTCATATCGTAAGGGTCGTCACTCATCAATGTCGTCGTTGTATTATTAATAATGTCGAAGATCTTTAATTGTCAAGAGACATCAGGAGATCACTGGGTCGCCTTGTAATAATTAATTTATCCATGGAACTAATTTCAAAGTTTTTTTTGTTTCTACGTTTTTCAATACAACACTTACTTAAATTAACTTCATTTTAGCTACAACCAAATCACAACAAAATTACACTAATGTCAGTAAGAATATATTTTCGGACACTTTAGTAATGTTTAACGCGTTTGGAAATCTGTTATAGTTTTCCTTATTTACTCATTTGTAAATAGAAGATGCTTGGAAAGAGAATATTTGTGATTCTTTAATATTAAGATCATGTTGTGAATAACCAAGATCAAGATGTAAGCGAATCATTCCTAATTTGCTGCTTCCCAACATTTCGCAGAATATTCTGCGTTCACATTCTGTGGTGGTCCAGAGTATGACTTCCTAAAAATAGCAATTTAAAGTTCTTACGGGCTTTCTTGTTTTAATAACTGTTATTGTAATAAGTGAAGGGTATTGCGTAATGATACTGGTTTGCTTTGTTGTGACAGATCAATTACAAGACCAGAATACAGTTCGGACAGTTCTAGAACACTGACCATGAATGAACAATGATTTGACGCGACGCGCGAGGACGAACTCGCTACATTACCTACTCGATACAATACAACACATTACATACCGAATTACTGAATGACACACTTGGAACGACGGCAAAAACAAATGAGTGACGACCTTCAAAGTAAACCAGTGCCAGACATAGCTTCAAATATTTAGGGGTTTATTGATAAGTGCTGCTAAAAATACTACTGCTACACGATATATTTTTTGAAGTTGTAAAGTCTACCCTAAGCACCGCTTGTGTATACACCCCTTAAAAACTGCAATACCGGATATCTAAGTGCCAAAATTATGTTTACACCGATATGCTTGAATACATCGCAAATTTACATATTTGTGTTTCAAAGCTATGGCTGGCATCGATATAAGAGTTTATTCATCACGCGAAACACCTCTATTAATGATTAAGGATGATGCATAAATAGTGAATATTATGATTAAATGATTAAAACATTACATTGGGTGCTAAATACTGGTGTAATAATAATTTATAATGCACCTAATGGGGCAAACGCATTAGCGGGGCGGGTAACGTAACGATTGTTATATTGTAAAACAATAAGTTTTTATTGCAATAGTCTAGCTTTTCTAGCCTTTAATATCGTATAGATATGTCTTATTTTCACTTGTACTGTCTGTAATAATTTTATTTGAAGATTAGCTTTTCCTTCCGCAGGCCAACATGTTCAAAAAGCTTGCTTTACGAAAATGAACTATGTGATTATCAGCAATACGTCTTGTACAATGTAGCTCAAAACCTTATCTAAATGCTACAAAATAGTTAAATATTAGAAATTGATTTCCCATGTGCTCACTTTTGATATCTGCATCGGGAAAGCAGTCTATTTACAATAAAAGCTGCCAGCAAGATTGGATCTATTACATACAATATCGTGAGGCTATAAATTAATAGACCGTACATACATGTAATTGTGTAAGGCGTGGAGTCTGAAAGCAGACTCGAAAACATTTGCTTTAGTCAACAAGGAACCCTTTGTTGACTACGGAACTCTAAAAACTATAACATAAAAAATGTAACATAAATAAGCCTATGCCTTGGTCTGCCTGCTTACATCATAATGTGGGTGTATTTGAAATAAAAAAGGTTGCGCACGTGACGATGAATCCATCGTCTCCACACGTGCACTACCTCTTTTGGTTGTGTATTTGTGTAATAATAACATTTTTTATGTCGCAAACGGTCGCCCGTCTTTTGTTAACATTATGTTTGTGACCCGCCCCAGAAGCAATATTTAGTTACCCTTATCTCGCATACCGAACAAGGTACTGAGTGATACATATCGACGCGGAATTGGCTTGAGCAGATCAAAAAGAGCTTTATATCCGTGAAGTAAAAGTCAAAAAGTCGTCATTCGCCTTTTTCTGGTTTGGACGACGTGATTTAACACCGCGCTGAACTAAAAGTAACAAAATGTGATCGGTTCAAGCTGATTACGCGTCAATAAGTGTGGTATCTCTTTTAAGATTCCTTTACTTATCTTTGTCAGTAGTCAACAGTTCCAAAATGTCCTCAATAGACTTGTTCTCTTTCTTGAAGGTATCCAACTGTTTTTTGGGTACTGTTCCGTTTATGAACATTTCAATATTTGTCCTCAGACGCTTGACCGGCGTAAGAGTATCGTCTTTGCAAGGAATCTGGTCCATTGCCTCTAACGACTCGATGAGAATCTCATCTACCAGCCGTTTGTTGAAACCTGTTAGAGAAAAAGATGTTAGATGTTTTTCTGGAGTGTACAGTCGGCAAAGATCGCAGTTAATCACTTTTTAAGCTTATTCCTTTTTTTCTTACATTCGTGGGGGTGAAAGTGGTCAACCGCCAACTTCGTCGAGTGTACCTTATGAGCTTATTTACAAAGCTTAACAAATATTATAGTTCGAAACAGATAAGAATCGAGTCCAGCCACCACCGCTACCAAAACCGAAAGCCAATGACAACGAAGTCTTGTAGAGGTATAATTAAACATTAAATTCCGCTGCCCGATAACCTACATTTACCCGCCGTCACCGACCAACACCAAAAATTAACAACACAATGGGAAATGAACTCACTCACGAAATTATTACTCATAATGGTAACCGTCGGAACCCGTCATTCGTCATACAACGACGGGCATGTTCGCTAGAATAAAAACTATGATGAGACAAGCTATGCAATGGACATCGCGCCAAGTCCGCACTTCACATAAGCACACACACTCTGTACCTACGCCGCGCATTTCGCAACCCAGTGAATAAATACTATAGTGCTTTGTAATGTATGTTTATTCGGTTCGATCGCACTTGCATTTTCAATGACGGCGCGCTTGTTATCACGACCTTGTTACTACGATTATACTCAATGACCTATGATGATGCGAACTGAATGGAAACGCGTTGATGTCTTATGTACCAGACAATATTATTAAAAGTCAAACATTAATTTTTTCAATTATTTTGCCAGTCTGAAAATGACTATGAACTGTGCACGTTTCCGGTATGGACTCCCGTTATTGGCAGACACACACTAAGCAATGTACTCCACACTAAATAAAAAAAAAAACAGTGCTATTATGAGTGTGGTGTAAACAAACTCGTATTAAATAAAAGTTTACGCACCTAAGTATTTGAGTTTTTCTTTGGTAGCAATCATCGTGAGGAGAAGGGCCAACAGGAACCTCATGCGAGACAAAGGCATCACCGACTCCACTTCTATCTCTTCGTCGCCCTTCTTGGACCTTTTCCTTTTACCTTTAGCTGATTTATCAGCACTAGGCCCTTCTGAGCAAATCTTCTCATGCACATCAAGCTCAGCTTTGAGCTTGAAGAAGGTTTCGCAGTGAGCGCATTTGTATGGGTTCTCCCTACCGTGTATTTTACTCATGTGCGTTTTCATGTGTGGCAATTGAGAGAAGGACATTGGACACATGGCACAGGAGAAGGGTTTCTCGCCTGTATGGCGTCTGATATGCAACATGAGAGCGTTTGAATGCGAAAAAAACCGTTTGCATATGCGGCAAGGGTACGGCCTAGCCCCGGTGTGCGCGCGCCTGTGAACATTCAGCTGAGTGGACTGAGTGAACCGCTGCCCACACTCAGGACACACATGCGGACGCTTCTTCTCATGCGTGCGCATATGCTCAGTCAGATGACCTTTCAATTTCTTTTTGCAAATAGGACACACAATTCTATGTTCACCGTGGCATACTTCAACATGTCTCTTCAAGGAATTTGGTCTTAAAAATTCTTTCCCACAATACTGACAAATGAAATCTTTGATTTTCAAATGGCTTTTAACATGCAAGTACAGGAGATTGCGACAGCGGTAAGACATACTGCACAGTGAGCACTGATGGCGACCTTTGACCATGTGTTTCTTCTCATGCTGCATCAACAAGATGTGGTAGGCAAACGATTTGGTACAGTAAATGCATTTGAATGAGCTCTCAGTCTCTGCATGCGTGTCTAAATGTTTCTTCAAGTTTTCCTTTAAAAGAAATGGTTTTTCACAGAAATTGCAAATATAAAGCTCTGCATCATCTATAATAGACTTGTGGTGATGTTCAACATGAACTTGCAAATTATAGAGGCTCCTGAACCGTTCAGGACAGCTACGACATCGAAATGGCTTTAAACCAATATGCATAAACATGTGTCTACGTAAGGAACATTTCCTGTTAAATGTTTTTTTGCAATGGTCACACTCATAGTTTTCTAATTTTAGCACAACACCATTTTTCAGAGTGATATGTCTTGGACTTGGCTTTTTTTTAATCAGCGGCAACTTTTTTTTCTTTTTTTTACCAGATTTTTCATTTGAGTCATCTGAACTGCTGTCATCATCAGTTTCACCTTCAGAGTTAGTAGGTATAGTATCAGATAAGTTAACTATATCATCATCAACATTTTGAATTGTGTTATTTTGGTCTGTTATTTGAATATCATTGTTATTGTCCACACCAACTCTTGAACGCGGAACCTTATTGACCTCCCTGGAAGGTGCCTCTTTAGGAGGCGCATTATCAGTGTTTGTAGTATTCTTGCGCCCACCAATCATCAGTTCAGTCTTCAGAATACTATCAACAAGTTTCATATTGCACTTTTTTTTCTTTTTCAGTTGCCCACTTTTTGACATATTTGGTAGATTGCTATCTCGCTTTTTTCTGTTACTTCCATTTTGCTCATCATTTGGCAAATCCTTAAAATTTTGAGAGGGAGATAACAAAGCGGCTTCTTGCTCAGGAATATGTTTGACACTCACAGGTGGTTCGGAAATAAATCTTTCTCTGAGCCCATGTCCATTTTTCAATAAATATTTTACTTTTTGATCCGGTGTCATGACTGGGCGGGGACATGGTCGTTTCATGACCATATTGATATCTGTATCATTTTTCTTCAAGGGAGCTTTCTTGGGACCTGTTGACGATTTTTTTGTTTTATGTCCCATCTTTTTCTTCTTTGTAGATGCACTTTTGGGTGCCTTTAATCTACTCTTTACGTTAGCCATGATTTTATGTCTTATTAGTAAGCTGTACTATTACTGATTACAGCATAAAGCGATAGAGACCCACCACCATCAAGAGGAGTTAGTAATTATACGTCTTTGCGTTGCGCAGGTGAAGTTATAAGAGCGCGATTCGACTCGCCGTACTTACATGCAGTGTAACGTTATTAGCATTTCAATAATCACCTCTAACATTACGCGGCGTGTAGATAACAGCTTGTTTGCACAACGATGCTCTACTAATGTGTGAAGGACGAGCCTTTTGTCTTAAAACAACGAGAACATCGCCCATTACCTTGTATTGAATAATATACACCAATCCATTGTATTGCGTTTGCACGATTCACTTTAATCTTAATCACGTCATCACAATTGAGAACCTATATTGTACTTATTATGTATTTATTTTCGTTCACAAAACACTGCAATGCAAGTAAATAAACGATCCGAAAATGAACAAAAATATCTTGACTCGTCCAATCATTTATTAAGTGTGCGAGCGAGATGGAAGACGTAAGTTCTGTCAAAGTTAAAGCGACGCTAGCGACATCTAGATTTAAATTAAACATCGAACCTCATGATGCGTAATATTTATGTCCAGCTTTACACATTCACTAAAAAATACGATTTATATCTTCAGTTTTCTCTTTGTGTTTGTAATTGAATAAATCATGTAATGTACAAAAATTCCCATTATTTTAAGTTTTTGTGATCTACAGTAACGTCATCTCTCGACAAGGCTAGTAGATTAAAATAATGATCCCAGTAAAGCTGTGTCCACACTGGTAGAAATATGTCAACATAATAGAAAAGTTATCTTTACAACAACTGCGTTGCGCCGCGCCCGGGCTAGGGCGTATTGAACAGAAATAATATTTTGTTTAGTTTAGCGTCCAATCACGGATCAGATTATTTATAGACGTAGACCGAGGTGAGACTGCGCATTATTGAATCACATAAGGCGCAAAGGATCATCGTGGACCTTGGCATGAATGAAAATATTTCCTTTACCACCTTATGTGGGGGTAATAAATACGACTAATGGTGATGGATGCTACAAACTGGTACTATTAAAATTCGTTACTGCGTGCTTAATCACGCAGTCATTACATTTTTGCATAAGTTCATAAATGACATAGAAATATTTCTAGGGAGGTAGGTACCTATCTAAACTACCGGTAGACCGTCACATAACTATTCCTTATAGTTTCGGAATTGAAATGTGTGACTTAATTTTGTTTTCATTTACTACAGAGTAGCATGACCTACGGCGTGAGTACAACGTTAATTAGACGTACCTAGTAATTCGCACTTAATTATTGAAGTCTCTGTCTGCTTCATCCGAATAACCTGGCAGTATTTTTCACATTTTGACGTATTAGTATAATCTGTAAGATTTTCATTAAATGCGTTGATGTCTTTCCTAAACCAACGCAAACTACTCTTATAAAGACATCAACGGGACAACGGCGTGATTGTCCAAGTAGTAACTATACCTGCTTTCCTACTTATGTAGTCATTATCTTTACATATTTTTGTTAGTTCGAGATAAAAATACTGCAGGCATGAAGTATTTCTGATAAGATAAGGAGGCTGGTAGCGTTTTCTGAGGTTACGAGCAGTAATTAGTTCCTGCAGGTTATTAAAATATGTTTAGGTACCTGCAGCTGATGTAGCTACTTACTTACCTGTTAATTTTGGCAAGTTGATATGTATTTAGTTATACATATCGTACTGTTACATGAAACGAGGAATTAAGGTATTATATTTAAAGCTTATTTAGGTAGTTATTAGCACTATTATATGAAACTAAAGCATTTTAGCTGTTGATTATGACTAGGTACCTACCCACTTCGTTGCTCTAGTGATGGCAATCGCGAGTACTGAGCTTGGGGTTCTTGATTTAACGGGGTGAACAGTGTCATTGGGTTATGTCTTTTTGACTTGACTTTGACGTTTTTCTAAATTAGGTACTAGGAGCTGCTCAAAATCTGCATTTGTACTAGGAAATGTACTGCATAATTATCTACTTATTACGACAATTGTTTTCCAATGTTTGTTAGTTGTGAAATCGACGTGGATTTTTAGATTTTCACATAAGTACAAAGGTCTAGGTCATAACATAACGGTACGGTACAGTCAGTATAAACTAGTCATCACTAACACTGAATGACGATCGAAAGTCACGAGAAAACAAGGTTAATGATGGGTGACATACGCCGAGCTGGCCATCCATCAACTTACTCATGTAGTGTTGGTTGTCTTCTTGTCTTGATTGATGTCTCAGAGAATCATTACTAAGTAACTCGGTCTAAGAATACGGGGTGGAAGGTACCTACACCGACTCGAAAACGGATACCACGTACCTATTCAGTACATCATTCTACCGATGAAAAATTTCTATCTGGGGGGCTTCCAGACATAGAAATTTTTCATAGGTTATTAAAAAAAAAAAATGCTGTTTCCCACAAAAGTACAATACCTACACGGTTAAAGTGTATGGAACAGTTGATTTTTTTATAATAACCGATGATAAATTTCTATGTGGGGGGGGGGGGGGGGCAGAATGATGTACTGAATACGTGGTAACTGTTTTCGCCTTGGGGTCCCTTCCACCCTGTATTAATTGTTCTCCTCAGAAGTGTCTTTAAAAAATTATGTGAATGTTTCTTTTTGATAAGGCCTGGAAGCGAGTTTTAGGGCTTGCAAGTAGTCGTGTAATGCAACCCGGGAAACGCGCCACCGATAGTCATGGCCTTAAAATGTTTTACATAATTTGACAACTGATCCCTATTCTAAATACAAACAGTCAAAACACACCTTTAGGAGTACCCGCGTCCCGCAGGGTATAACAAAAATTTAAATATGTATGTAGTAGTGGTCAGGTCATCAGGTGAACAACCAACCAGACGCAAACCGTTGTCCGAATTCGCTAATTAATTGAATAACCCCGTGGGTGCAATCCGAAGATTACACGCCCCGGGGGCATTTCGCTTGCAATCTCACTCACCCCTCAGCTGTTTTGCATTCGCTATCTTTGGGTTTGATTTTTTCGTGGTATGTATTGTTTTTATTTTTACCTAGCTGGCGGGAAGTTTTAGGAACTTATTTTAAATGCAGATGTCTATGGTCCTGAATCAATGCTTGGCTGAAACGGTAACAATGTCTGTTTAATTTGTTCTTTACAGTTAATATTACCTTCTTAGTACCCGGGTACCTAACTAGACTTATTAAGTACCTATAGTTAACACTTTTGCTCCTCTTGATTCTTGACGGAAACCATAAAATATCAAACTTCTCCTTTAGGTACCTAATCGAAATCCTACTGAAAAGAAGGTCCCTACTTAAGCTATTGGTCTTCAACAAAATATATTTTTTCTTTAAGCAAAGATATTGTGCATTGTGCAACTTCAGGATGTCTTTGTGAGCAAAATGCGCATAATAGCACTTATCCACCCACGGTGCATGTAACGATCGTTTTGTAGCAATCTCGGGGATTACGTAATGGCAATATTTCATTATTGTTGTTTACATACACGGACGCAGTTTTTTTTTCAAAATGATATGACAATGGAATGAACTTAATTCATAGAAATTGTTCTGCGCGTTTCGGGCCAGGACAGTAGCGTTTTCAGTTTTATACTCTCTATTGGAATCGAATTTTTTAATAGCATAGCGACCTTGGGTTGCAGTAACGTACAACCTGCTGTATTTCCTGTGTACCCTTATAGAAAAAGAGTGAGTTTACCTAATCTATTCCCTTGGAGACGATACTATTAGTAGTAGTGGCTACAAAACGCACGCGCTCGCAATTTGCCCAGTCAGTAGTCAGAGAATGAATTCTATTTTCCACTTACGTATCTATGTTAATGTGTGCTCCTGTCCACTCACCTTTTCGAGCGATATTATGCATGATGAAGGTTTAATACAACCGCTTCCTATTCCACAGCTTATCACTACATAGTATAAAACAAAGTCGCTTTCTCTGTCCCTATGTCCCTTTGTATGCTTAAATCTTTGAAACTACGCAACGGATTTTGATGCGGTTTTTTTTTAATAGATAGAGTGATTCAAGAGGAAGGTTTATATGTATATATTGCACCCGTGCGAAGCCGGGGCGGGTCGCTAGTTCTAACATAACATAAACTCGTGTAAGTCCTAAACAATTCAAAATCTACGACTCATATTTCGCTAGTTACGTAAGCAATAGATGTCAGAAAGCATGCAGAATGCAGAAGCAGTTCCATATAACAGGGAACGATACTATTGTCACGAATCGAAACTCCGGGTTTCTACTGACCAATTTCAATGTGATGGAAAAACCGAGCAACACTTTGCCCAAAACCAGCACCACAAGCTTAGCAATACCGCTTGAGGCTAGACCAACGAGGCAGTTACGCTAGTTCTATGGCTCCAAAAAGTCTATCGCACAAGCTGGCCGCGGCTTTCCCTATTGTTCAGCGACAATGGCGCAGTTTGCACCACAGTCACTGCGGTGCCGGCCAGACCGCCACGCTTGCACAATTTGCCAAACAATGACATTGTTGGGAGCATGTGTTCGTCCATTCGGGGCATTCGGGAAGCGGCTAATTAACGATGTAGTACGACAGGATATTGGTTGTGTCCTTTGTAGTCTGATTATTGAGTCATGTACTAAATTGTACCTATTTTTTGTCATTGACGTACTAATCGTTTAGATATTTCTCCTACTGCTTATTTATAAACGCTATGTTATGGTAAAACAGTCCCAAATCACTTAACTTTGAGCAGCGTATATTATTATGCATTGGAAATGGTCGTCAACGAGGTCATTTCTTCAATAGGGTAGACGAGCAAAAAAATCGAATTAGTCCGTCAGGTAGATTTCCAAAAAAATATTGGACACGTATTTTTTTTTACATAAACAACAAATGAAGACGATGCAGTCGGTCAAAAACACGTGTGACGTCACATTTCGGTACACTTTTTACCGGATTTGATAAAACAAAAAATACGTACCTATCCAATATTTTTCGTTAATCTGACGGACTAAATAGAATCATATTTTTCTTACTCAGGAAACATCTCTATTTCTATAATGAAGAAGGAATAAGACGACTGCTCTTCTGTTTTATTACATTGAGTTACGATTTACGGTCAAATGTGCAAATCCTATGGGCCATCAGGTCACCATAGGCAGCACATAAGATGTGGTGGGGTGCCACACATGTTTGGCTATAAGTTGAGCAACTCTGGATTATTTCGTTGATCTATCTCTGCACGCATGCGATCGTAAGTATGTACGTTCTTTGTCTACGACTGCATGCAGTGGAAGTCCTGATATAATGAACCAGTTCTACTCCAGTATCTGATGTCATTGATTGATTGTTCCGTCGAGGTCAAGATCCGTTGTGTTTGAGATTGAGAGTCCCTCCGGATACTCTCGTTAACAATAGACGGAGCGATGCGGTTGAGAGAATGCATTGCGTTCATGGACCGCATCACCTAGTTCCAACATACGTTGTAATGAACTCAACCTATCGTAGTTTACTGATAATCATAGGCCTCTCCCAAGCCAAGCTGGGCCATGCCCACCCCCATCCAGGACACCATCGATCTAGGTCGGGGGCGTCCAACGGTCCAACGCTGCACTAGATTATATACGGTCGCCCATCAGTCCTTAGACTGACTTGGCCAGCTCATTGCCTCTTCAGTTTGCCTACTTTGCAAGCCGTCAGTAACGCGAGATATTGAAATTATGTAGGTAGACTTGACCCGAAATGGAAAGCGCTGCAGAACAGGACAGACTACCTTCAGTACTATTTGGAACCCTCTTGTAAAGATCTCATAGAACGAGTGATTATATACGCTTATAGATAAATCAACTTTGTGGCCAATAAAACCTTATTATGTGTTGGAGAACTCCATCCATGACTTCCAACTTTTGGGTCTTGCGAGTCATGTTTTAATTTTGCTTAGTTGCTTCATTCAGTATGTAACAAGCTCAAAGGTAACAACACAGCAATAATCTGATCATTCTTTATTATTTGTAGCACGATGACGACACAATATTTTTATTATTCGCCATGTAAGTTAACAAACTGGGTATCAACAAGGCAAATTAAATCTACAAAATTTTGAAACATCACAAACTCTTTGGTAATAAGCAAAACTTGCTCAAAATTCCCTAGTTAAATGGCAACTTTTCGTTATTTCACGGAAGTTTCTTAAGAAAAACGTAATAATATAACAATGGGCATCGAGAGAGGTTACAAACATTACACATAGAGAATATTTTGGGACAATAGCAGCAGAAACAATAGGCGAGACGAATGTTTGGGGTCTGGTTGGCGATTATAATCGGTGATAGTTATCTTTATATGCTCCTTAAATAAAACGTGTACCTACTAATTAACATTTGCAACATAGTAGTAGATTATATTTTGATAAAACAGGACCAGAAATACCAATCTTTTTACAATAACATTCCACCAATAAATGCGTATGGAGCGCAGGAACTCACCCCTGTCGTATCTGATTACCGTCCCATCGGAATATGAAGTTAGGGAACAGAGAGTGAAACTCACGTCTGTCTGTGTCTGAGCTAGGTTTGCACTATAATATAACTCTGACACCAGGTTAGGCACTAACCACACAAAAGAGAAAAGAAGATATTATTATCTCCCACGTAGGTACTTAGTCAGTGTCCATTGAAATTAGCCACCGGATAATAACCCTAGGTGGGAGGATATTATTACTATCGCAGCGTATAAGCTAGCGGTTTCACAGCATCTGGATCCTGGCCATTCCTGGCATCAAAGATTTACTTAGAAAGAAAACAAGCATTTTTTGTTACTTTTAAACCATAACTTGTTTGTCATTTTAACATTTCAGATTAAAACTAGAAATGATATCACAAAAAATCAAAACCACGAGCGGAAAAGCAAGCTCAAAGGCTGTATTTACAAGACACCTATCTCTCTAGATAACGCCCCTGTTAAACATTCTAATACCACAGATAACGTTCCCTGCTCTAAGTAAAAGTATATAATCAACCTATGGATCCACACAGTGAGGTCGCTCAACTCTGTCAACAATTTTAAACGGCTTAACCCAATTTCTTTTCATAATAACATCACGCTCTACTTGTGGTGCCGACCACTTCAGATGTCGTCTTCGATAAAAAGATAATAAGATGCTATACTCGGTTGTTCGCACTGTCCAAAGTGGCTAGAATGTGGTTTTGGTCTGGTGCATTGCTTTTTGATTGAAAGAGACAACTCATTAGAATAGAATAGATGACATTTATTTCAGACGTAGTCCATAGTCCGTCAATAATAATTTGGTTACGGATCAATGCTTGGATGATCATTTCATTCCCGAGCTAGGGGTTGTGTGTCTTGGGAATTATTAAACCCTTTTTACAGCCAGTTTTGTAGCGGCAAAATTCACTATTTTACACGAACAACTATTTGGAAAAGTGCCCCAAGTTATCATATATGTCTTGTTTCATGGCATAGCATTTCAGGAAAATTCTGTTGTCTGTTATTTTGTTTGCATAACGTCGAACTTCCGTTCTGGCGCAATTCTCATTATTATTATCTACCTTTTTTTTCATTTTTGTCCTTCGTAATAAGCTCATCACGGAGACATTGCGCATCTTCATTTTCGCTCTAATAAATCGTCCTCTCGCCGTTTACTCAGCAAGTCAGCACCCAGTAATAACCTAGGCAGGTACATACTATCTAGACACCTGTCGCGAAATCGTCTAGAAGCACGAGTACAATCGACTCAAGCGGGGATTATTTTCCAAAGACTGCACTTCTTATTGTCTTACCTTCCAAGCTTTACTTTACGTTACGGTTTCGCGGCGAGAGGAGGCATTCGCGGTACTTTTTGACAGTTGCATTTTTTTTCGCGAGAAGGCGGATTTAAGAACAGCCTAGTTGAGATTGTGTTTGTTTATTATTGTGAGAAATGGTGAAGTTCTGGTGGATGTTTATATTATTTGCGAAAACTGCGTCGGCTAGTGATAACGAACTTCCATCTGGAGAAGCACAAAAAGGTGATTAGCTGCTTTAATTCTAGAGTTTTCTACTGTGACCGGTATTTTTGCAGACCCTGCATAGGGAAATAGCCAAGTACCAATTTATTTAATTTACTCTTTATTCGGATCACACATGATCCACCTCGGGTATGTTTTTTTATATTTTTGAAAGCTTGGTTTTCCTATATGTATATTGCATCGTTACGTTCAAATTCTCAGCGTGCGCTTGCTACAGTGAGCGTATGGCCGCTCTAGCTGTGTTTCATCATACATCTTCAAAAAAATCTATCAATATTTTTGTCACATTACTCATGGTCCATGGATAGGAAGGCCTAGCCCTGTGCATGTGAGATTTTTGTCGTAAAATCTTTTCACAGTGCAGGAGTGCAAATTTCTAGTACCTACACAGCTTTAGATGTGCGGAATTAAAAGAGATGAGAAAGACGTAACTCTAGGTATAAGCAGTAACTCCTATGTAGAATAGGACCTACTACTAATACCTACTTGGAGAATGAAAATCTGATGCTGTTCCACAAACAATAGGACAGATACTATCGTGCCCTGATATACGCCTGCACACTACAGGCATTGATGGACGCTAGTGATAGCGTCAAACAAGTAGCTAAGTTCTAGACCGACACATTTCATAGATGGGCATCGACATGCGAAGAAGACGAAGCACGAGCAACCCCAGGGCATGAGTCAACTTTGGAATAATAATAAATATAAAGAACCTTCATAATGTTGAGTACCTATACCTACCTAACTAGAAAAAATAGTAGGTATCTTTAAGTAGTCGACAAACAAGATCAAATCGAACAAAGCTGAACGTGCCGTGGCTTTGGATTTTTCCAATGAAAGTGAGAAATGCACAACAAAGACAGGTAGGACAGGTAGACGAAACGTGAACTAGACCAAGAGAAATGAAAAGCGAAACATAATCGCTCACAGGTTTGAGATTATACGGTTCACTTTTAAAGAGAAAAAGCGCTTCGTAATCGTAAATATGCAGTTCTCACGCTTTCGCGGTAGGTATGAATTCCACAACCGTCTCTTCAAAAACAATACAGGGTGTAAACAGACCCTTCACATAGCCGTCAACCAAGCATTCTGTACATCAAACTAAGTAACTTTACGTAAAAATTATTGCTGGGAATCGACTTTATTTTGGGGTGAAAAATCACGTTTTACGGTAGGACTCGATAGTTAGCTCTCAAAGCATTGTGCTGATGAGTGGATTAAAAAGTACGGGGGTCGTGGAGGTGTGTAAAGTAAAAATCTTGCATTAAAAACATGTATTTTAAAAAAAACTTGTGAAAAAGTTGGAACTTTGATCCCCAATATCTCCGTAACTGGAAGGTTCCCAGGTCTAGAACAAAAAAAATTATCGCAAAGACGGGGAGATCAAGTGCCTTTCAGCTATGTTAAAGGTCTATTTACACCCTTTATACTTAATATAGCATAGTTTATATGAAACGCACTTTGAACGTGGATCTCATTAATACTTTGCTTTTAACGTCACAACATAGCATAGCTCACGATTTTCACGGCTCTGAACATCAAACAATGGAAGAGAAAACAGTAGGATCACCATCGAATATAATTACACGTTAACTTTCAATTTTATGTTGCTTGCACATCATTTTCCTTTTGTAATTGCTCCTTTCCGGCTTGATAGGTGTAATTTTAAAAAACAATAAGTTATTACGGTGGGTATCTTATAAAATAGCGAGCTGAAACGATCACACATTTTGTAGACACGAACAGACAAACACCTTAAAAATACCCGATTTACCTTTCCTGATTTAGTTATTTTTTGTCCTACGATAGTTACATTAGAAGTCCCAATAACGATAACAATGCCTAAGTAGTAGGAGCCAAACGTGGAATTCCGGGGTCACTCCCCGAATGCAAAATACTCGACGGTTCGACCTCTGGTGAAGTTCTTCTGGCGGATACCAAGAACAAAATCTTGAAATACATCAATAAAAACATTCTGCCCTATTTCCAGAGTCACGTTTCCTTCCCCTGTTCGAAGTCAAACGTTTTGACAATCGACCAGGGCCGGGTCTTGGACCTGGTGGTCTACCTCCTCTGACAACAGTGCCGATCGCCGGAGAACGATGCTCGTCACGACTCGAATCTGCCTTAGACCAGATGAAGCGACGGAAAAGGACGCAGCCTAAGAATTTGGATACTCCTTTGGTAAGTTACGAGAAACTAGTTTAGATACAGTAAATGAAGTTATAAGCTGATATCTATTGGAATGCCTCTGTAGGTGCCTGTGTCATCAAAAGCTATTTTTGTAAAATCATTCCACACATTCATCATGCGAATTCGAGCGGCCCCATTTGGCAATTGGCCAAAAACAGTTCGAAACATTATTTACGTTTGTTAGTGACTAATGTTCTTATTTGCAGAGTCAAAGCATCGACCTCAATGGCTACAGCCTGTACCAGCAAATGCGATCTGCTCCCGTGGACATGTATGTTACACGGATGCGCGTACGACTTCCACAAAACAGCAACTGGGTGAGAGTAGAAAAATGCTACTTCGACCCAAGAAACGTCTCCCTTGACACCATGCTTCTATTCCACGATATTACTATCAGTGGAAATGTGGATTTGTATGATGCAAATGATCTGGACAGAGGGCTACCACCAAGCCGAAGACTTCGAAGACACTACGCCGAATCTAGGTCTATAGACGGTCCTTTTGTTGACGAATATCCTAGAAGCCGCGGTAGTCAAGGCTGCAACATGATTCTAAGATTAAGAAAGGCCGGAATAGGTTTCCATACGAGACCTCTCAGTCAACAACCTGGAAAGTTCAACGTCAAAACCGACTCCGAATTCGTAGAACCTGGATTCATAAGCGTCTACGCATATGGCTGCGAAAAATACATAAACAGGAATTCGGTCAGAAATAAGGACAACTTGCCTTTGAAACGCAGAAAACGGTCTGATGAATTCTCTTTCGATCCACGATTGCGTCAATTCTACAACGAGGGGTCGGATAGCAGGGCTGCAGACAATAACTGGGACACCGTTTATGAACCGCGAAGCAGAGTCAATTACGAACGAAGTAAACTATTTAGGCCAGATGATGAATTGGACGAGGCTGAAGACATTTCGAGGGAGATGGAGGATATATTCACGAAAGGTATACGGACTCTTTTGACTACGTATATGAAAAAAGAATTGCAGCCAGCAATCAAGGACACGTTGATGAGAAATATGGGTTATGTGATATCTTATGGCTAAAATAGAAATTAATTTATTGAAGAATTTGGGGCTCTTTGCCTTTACATGTTCGTACCTAAAACTACCCTTACTCGAGCATCTAGAATTCCGCGATTTTTGACAATTTCTAGAATTCTAGGTAAGTATACAATTTCTGTAAATTGCTCTGTGCTGCCGAGACCCCAAATGCGCAATAAGTTGCCCCTGTAAGCGTAACATTCGTGTTACTCTAAAATGATAGAGCTCATTTAATAAAATGTATAACGAATTAAATTAAATAATAACTATAACTTTAGTTGAAAGTTTATGCTTAGGAAAATTTTGTATGTTTTATAGTCATTTATTTATGTAATTATAATTAAAAACCTTTTTTAATCATTAAAAGTAAAGTATTTTAAAATGCTTTTATTTACCTTCATGTCTCTAGTGGCTAAGGTGCTTTTATTAGCTGTTCAAGTAGTGAAAATCAAAAGTATGGTCAGCAGTTAGATCTACTTGTTTGTTTAAACTAGCAGTTGTCTAATATGTATTGGTGAATAGCTTAAAAAAAAGATAACATCACCTTAATATTTATATTTTCAGAAAGCAAACAATCTGCAGGTTCAGTCTAAAATCTATCTCACAAATAGGTATCACAGAAATGCGTTAGGGACTGTGTACAATAAAGTATAAATAACCATTCACAGGCCACAAAAAATGTTTACTATTTAAAAGTACTGTTAATAAATTTATTTGTTGTTGCATTTAGGATTTTGCTATTTAAAATAAAAACTGTAAATTAATAATTGAGACATTGAATTTTGTCCTTGTAATATTCTTTTTTATACTGGTAATACAAACATTCAAAATTAGGGAAGTTTTTGCTATTATAGTGGGGTCCATATTGGCTCACCTAAAGTTCATTACCCGAAATTGTTCTTTCTAATGATTTGTAATCCGAATGATCATTCTTCCTAAAACTTTTCATCCTAAAGTTTTCATTCATACTATTTGTAGTGCTACCGGCGATGTTCATAACACTCATGTTTCCGAAAATTGTAATTAATAATATCATTAACGTAAATATATTTAAACTCCTACTGTTTTTTATCATAACGCTTTTATCCCTAAACATAATTACCATAATATTTTAGTTTAGAATGATTAAAGGTCGTTTCACTGATTTTTGTCTTAAATGAATTAAATTCAGGTCAGAGTGTCGTCTTTGGGGCACTATGAAAAAAATACTTAGAAAAATTTCACGACCAATTTCGAGGTAGCGCTCGCCGGCCGCTGCCGCGGCACCGCTCGCTTCGCTCGCTCGGCTCGCGCGTAGTTGGTTACAGTTCTAACCTAACCTAATCTATAGATCCCTTCACATAGTTTTTACGACAAACGGTTAGTCGGAGACAAAAACACCAAGACACTTTTAGCCTTATATTTAGGTGTTTTATACGATAGAATCGAGAAAATAAACGATTTGCAAAAATAACACTTTTTTGGAAAATAAAGTTACGCAAAATTAATGTGTATAATACTGATTATTATGAATAAAAAGAAATCTAAACAAAAAAGATATGACATAGAATAATAGTGTAAAAGATGGTTATGTTGAGAAAATATAGGAAAACAAATAAAAGTATAATAGATGTTTATTGCTACTGACATTATGAAGTTGAATGCTTCGGAATTATGAACATTAGAGACAGAGTAGTTAGGAATTGTGATTGTTAGGATGAAAAATGTTAGGAAGAACATTTTCGGATTTCCAATTTGGCGCACCCATTATAGTGTTCATGGCACAAATAAATTTTAATAATATTACATTTACTTGTGGCCCTGTACTTAGATACAAACATGCTTGATTATATTCGTACCTACAGACAATTATATTTTTCCACAACTCACACCTTTTTCCCATGAAGGTTGGCAAAAACTACAGATTAGGACATATTTTAATAAAATAATTGGCAACACCAACATAATTAATGAATAAATAACATAACTTAAACTTAAAAAGTAAATAAATAACACTTACAAATTAAATGATTGATTCAAAATATTTTTTTTACAATAAAAAATGCTCAATATATTCACATTTTGTCAAATTAACACAAGCTACAAATGGCAGTAAGGATTTATCCATTTATGCAGCAAAAAGCTACATTTTCGACATTTTTGTTACAGTGGAATCTCCGTTTGAATATTGTTTTTGAGATATTTGTTTAACAATTTATTTACATTGTGTAGGGACTAATCATTTTGAAATATTCTACCTACACAACATCACACCTGCATTCCCAAAAGGGTAGGGCATAATTGCTTCTGTATTACCTTATTACTTTAGAATATTCTATTTATCTTTTAATAGGAAAGTTAAATATCATTGTTGAAGTTCTAACACTACATAAGTGAAAAATAGCAACTTTACGGGACAGTGAAAAAACTGCATAATTATATTTAGGTAATAGTACAATACCATTATATAATTTGTGTTCACTTGAAATTGGATAGAGACAGTGCTAGTATCTGATTGGCTGAAACAAAGTGACTTCCGATTCTCTAGCAAATGACATCAAAAATCAAAATGTCAAAAATTGACTTACATGGTGTTGGAACTTCAATGACAATATTTTTGTTTGAGATTTCAAGATGGCCAAAATTACGTAATTAATGATTTCCATTGATAGGCTACACTTTTTTAATCCATTGGCAAGATAGATAGGCTATAGAAAAAATAGGCTACATACCTCGCCTTTTAAGTTAGCTTCTAGTTTTACAGTTTCCACTGTTCATCACCTCCTCAATCTTAAAAATAAATGTTTTATTTCGTCATAAACTGCAAAATGCATTGCAGATGCTAAAACAGCCTTTATCATACTTGGGCCATACCCTTTATATAGTGCTAGGAACCCCTCCATTGTGATGGTCAACCTTATACAGTGTAACAGGCCATTGCAATACATCTGCTTACCAAAGCTCGTTCTATATTGTTGAAACCCCTGTATCTGCAGTCTTTTCTTCACTAAATCAAAAGGATATATTGCAGTCTTAGACACAAAACCGGCTATGGAACCAGCCAACAAGTTTGCCATCAATGAGGATTCTACTGCTGCATGAAGAGACATGTCTTTTCTTTGGAAGTATTTTATTTTATTGAATATTGTGTCTGTGAACAGTTTGTACACAGCAAACTGTATGCCAGCATGTGGTGCTATCTGACCAAGAGTAGGAGTCAGACCTTTGAACAGGGCTCTTGGACCTTCAGTGTTAATCATAGATGTGACAGCATTTGTGAATCCTGTGTAAGCTTTCTTCGTCTTCTGCTCAGCAATCAACCTTGTTCTGACAGTGTCAAAAGGAAAAGATACGACAGTGCCGACGGCTGCGGCTACACCGCCATTGGCAAAGTTTATCCAGTGTTTATGTTTGTAGTAGAAATGTTGGTCAGAATTCTGACACGCTTGCGTTAGTTTTTCAAATACAGAAAACTGTAGGACCCCGTATGTTATTGATAACAATTGCGCCGGTACGTGGCCGCTCCATAACGTAAAAATTCCTTCTTCTTTCACAATAGATGCGACTGCTTGTCGTATAGAACTGTATTTCGAACCACTTTTTATCGGTTCTAATTGGAGTTGAAATCTTATTTTTAGAACATCGAGGGGTTGCGCTACGGCTCTCGTGAAGGCTCCTGCTAGGCCGCCAGCAATCGCAGCTTCATAGAACGTTGTTTGCTTCACGGGATTATGTACTGTTAGCACCACCATCACAAAGATTTAATCCAATAATTTGTGAACCCCCGGTAAATTCAGAAAAGTGCAATAACCTCCCCTCAATGTCAAACTTCAGAGAAGAGAAAATAGAAATAGCGAAACGTCAGTCAATAACCAAAACAACCATCCTGAGGCGCGTTCAATTATTTACTCGTCCGGTTAACGACGAAAGAAGCTCACTGATTGGCCAGTCAACAACCAAAGTTCGCTCCTTGCATCGGCAAATTGAGCTAACGAAATAATTGAACGCACTATTTTCATTCGATCATGTGTTGAGTGAGTTTCGTTCAAAAACAAAAAAAAACCCTATCGCATCGCACTCAGAGTGAGAGTTATGTACACCTAGTTATTCTATAAATATTATTTAGGGCGTTTCTCTAATACAGCTGAATACATTAAACTATTTTAAATGGTCTAAGCTAAGCTCACCAGTTAGTATTACATTACACCAAAAATTTTACGATGATTGTACGTACTGAACGTAAATGTACTCAATCCATAGATATTTTTCTATCTCAATGACTCAATCTTATTTATCTGTCTTTCTCATGGTCTTTCTATCACTAAAAAAAAATAACATTCGGAGTTCGACATGTGTCTTTGACAATTTGATTGACATATTGTGTTGATGGTTTGCGAGATAGGTTGTTGTAGTTTTGTGTATTTTTATTTGTTTTCAAAACTAATCTACTCAAAATGTCGTCTCCCCTTGAAAATCTAGAAACCCAACTTGAGATGTTCATCGAGAATGTAAGGCAAATTCGTATAATCGTGAGTGATTTCCAACCACAAGGGCAAAGTGTTCTGAATCAGAAGATGTAAGTTCCTTACTCTCTTTTAACGTTCTCATTAGGTGACTATTGTTTTTGTAAAGGTAATCAATGCATAAATATATTTCAGACAATCGCTCGTTACCGGTCTGCAGGAGGTTGATAAGCTGAAAGCTCAAGTCCAGGATATTCATGTTCCTACAGAGGTGTTCGAGTGAGTATTAAGTGTTATATCTTTACTTTTTGAGACTATTAAAATATTACTTCAGCATAGGGTTAGCTGTGTGGGTGGAGACAAGCAAGCCTCCACCTTATCTAGTGTATATGTTGAAATCATGAACTGCATGGTTAAAGGCATCCTGCAAAACTGCGCATAGGCCTGCAGGAAGGAATATATCTTAATAAATTTTAGATTAAAAACTACCCTTTGTCTGGTCTAATTTTAAATTGGACCATAATTGTTAAGTTTTACTTGTTTCTAAAATCAATTGATATCACTCTATGCCTACATTATTTATTTTTATTATGAGCCTGATTTGTCCCACTGCAGGGTAAAGGCCTCCCTTCCCTCTTTCCATTTATCTCTGTCTTTGGCTATTTTGGCCCAATCCTTCTGATAAGAGTCCAGCTTGGCACACCATCTACTTCTGGGCCTTCTGCATCGCCTGGTTTTGTTGTTCGGAACCCAATCTGTTGCCTCTTTGGCCCAAATTTGATGCAATATGCGGCGGATGTGGCCTGCCCAGTTACATTTTAATTATCGGTTGTGTTGCAAACATCTGCGATATGGGTCTTGGATTGAAGTAAACTGTTCCTCTCTCTGTGACTCCTAGTAGTTTGTTCCATTGCTTGCTGGCAAACTTGAATGTGAACTTCTGATGCTTTTTTAATGACTTTGTTAATTACATTATTTATGGTTTCATTTTTTTTTTTCAGTTATATTGACCAAGGACGCAACCCTCAACTGTATACTAAAGATTGCATAGACAAGGCGTTGGCCAAGAATGAGGAGGTCAAAGGAAAGATTGACTCATACAAGCGGTTCAAGAGCCATCTATTGTCAGAGCTTTCTAAAACATTCCCCAATGAAATAGCCAAATATAAAGCTATTAGGGGTGGGGAATAGATAGTAAGACTAATTTAGTAATAGTTTTTTTAGTTTATTGTAATTTTTGGATTTATTTTCGTGGGCTAATGGAAAAGTCCAGATGATTATTGTTATTTTAAGATGCAGATTGTAAATGTGTAAGCAAAGTTGAGAGGTGTTTTGCTTCTCATAAAAACCCTTGTGTTGTAAAATTGCCAACCAAGATCTAACAAAATATAATGCACCCAATGTTTTTGGGTGCAAATGATATTAATGTTGCAACAATGATAGATCTTTTTCCAAATTAAAGACTTGAAAAAAAAAGCTTAGTTATTTTATTAATGTATGAACAATTAGGATAAAAAATAAAAATACAATTCACAATAATTCAAAGCTGACCACGAAATAACATTGAAATGGGATTATAAGCACTAAGATACACAATTAAAGTAAGTAATCGAAAATTAAGAATATTTTAAATGAGGATTATTGGAAAATACAGAAAGAAGAAACACTTTTCTTCTAAAAAAGCAGTTTCAAAATATAATATTAAACATTTCAGGTTAAAGACAGAAAATCTAAGTAAAACGAAAAATACTGAGAGTAGGCTAAGGCCAGCTCTGCCCTTAGCTGTGATACCAGTTGCAAACATTTCATCTTAAAAATTGGATTAAATAATTTGATTAAAAGAAAATGGTCTAATAATAAAAATAAGTTAATACATTGATATTATACAGGGCATGTTTGGTATATAAAACATTTGTAAAATATAATATGGGTTACATGATGAAATAGGGGCTATTATAAATAAACTTCAGGGGTCAATGATGTTTCTCGATCCTCGCTCTTTGGCGGAGTTCCAACATCAGTTATTCCCGTATTTGTATTTTCTACATCAGTTATTCCCGTACTTCTATTTTCTACGATTTTATTTACTTTCTCCGTGTCGATCGATTGCTGTTCGTTGGTTTCGCTTGGCGAAGGGTTGTTAAGAGGCCCTATATCGCTAGAAAATACATCCCACATTTTATAAAATTCATTTTTTACTGGTTGTACTAGTTGTGATTTGTTAGTGATGTACACGTAGTTCCAGTTGTCGGCAGAACGGTCGTTGCCCCAGTCTAAAGTGCCTGTCATGAGAACGTTGTCGTCGATTAAGCAGAATTTGTGTTGCATCTTATAAATTGGTTCGTTAACTTTACACTTTATTTCTGCACCTGATGAGAAAGAAAAATAGCGTTCTTAAACATTGTAATATTAGAAAAACTATCACAAGAGTAGTCAAAGTAAACTCACCAGCCTCAATGAGTTCCTTTATAAAAAAGTCCGTTGATTCGTTGTATCCAGACCGGTCAATGATCATGCGAACTTTGATGTTTTTCTTCTTTATCAAAGTGACCAAGCGACCTTGGATAGCCGGGTTATGGATGCTAGGCATGCAGACATTAACTGTTTTCTTGGCCGCTTCTACATAGCTGATCAACTTATCAAAATAATTGTAGGCATTGAATTGCAGTTTGCAGAACACCATTACTTCATTAATCTCAACATTGCGACTTCTGTAATAGTAGGCTGCTGCAGACACGGCACAGGTAATCGCAACCGCTGCAGCCGACGACAGTATGCGTGGATTTAAAATCATTTTATGTAATTTCAAACATAAATACTATGTGGCACGCAGATATAGACCAATCTAATAATTTTATGTTTCTAAATAAAATTATGAGGCCAAACCGTGCTGTCACCATCACTTTATCCAGTAAAAAGAAGTCTTTCGACTACCCTCAACAGTCTTCATCTCGTATGTGACTGCTACCCACAGTCTGTATGCGTGAGTGGTAATTATTCAATTGCAAGTCATCAAAATATGCTGTTGAATGGATTAATTTATTTAATATCATAAATTATTTAAAAATGGACTTACAAACTAAACAATTTTTAAATAAAAATATAATCGACTAACAAAGCGTCTAAAGTTCCTTTTTATCATCATAAGTAATGTCAACATTATCACATCACTAATCACTAAGGTCAAAAAACGACATAGCCTTCCCTTCGGGGTAAATTAAAAAAAAAAGGTTTTCAAAAATGGCGGATAAAGGCGCGAATATTGACGTTTTTTTGACAGTAAAGTTGTTTTGCACCAAACTTAGTATTTTAATGTTTTCTATTGGTGGTATTTCTAGGAATATGGTGTGAAAGTTATACATAAGAATCATGGGTATTACGGGTTTATTACCTTTTATAGAGAAAGCCTCTAGGCGAACTAATGTTAGTGAATTTAGTGGTTGTACAGTGGCTATTGATTCATATTGTTGGCTTCATAAAGGCGCCTTTGCTTGCGCTGATAAACTAGTTCGAGGTGAAGAGACTGATATGTGAGTTCTGTTTTTAATATTATATTTTTTCGTAAATAACCTATTCATGCATGACGAGTCGAGCCTAACCTATTATTGAGGAGAACCGCCCAAAAAATGATATGAGAGGAACTGTTTAATATAGAACATTAACCATTCGTAGTTGTAAAGAAAAGTCCCTATTTCGTCTAGCCGTTTGGTACTACTATAATATTAATATTTTCATTCAACATTTTTTAAATTAAATCTAATGATTGTGTTTGCTTTTCTAGACATATAAGGTACTGCCTGAAGTATGTCACGATGCTGCTATCAAAGAATATCAAGCCTATATTAGTATTTGACGGGAGGCACTTGCCTGCTAAAGCTATGACTGAATCTAAAAGGAGAGAGTAAGTTTATAACCATTTGAAATCTCAAAAACCATATTTATTTGCTGACTTAAAAATATTAAGATAATATTGTCGTGTTTTTCTCAGCTGTGGTATATTAAAGGCTACTAAAATACTTAGCAAACTTCTATCTTCTTTTTTTCATTCATCAACCTAAGGAGCTACTTGTCTTACGTACCTATCTTCAATAAAATGGTGATCCGGTGTATTCAATCTTGTTTTCACTGTTTTCAGATCCCGTGACATATCTAAGAAAAGAGCAGCTGAACTGTTGAGTCTAGGAAAGGTAAACGACCATCTCACCTTCATCTTTGTTGTGGCATAAATGTGGGATTATTTTAACCAACAGTTTTCTCTTTTTATTACAAGCTTTTCTATTCTTCACACATTAATGTTAGAGAATATTTGTAAATTGCCATGACTTAGGTACCATTACGCTCTTGATAAATGCAAAATAAATCTTGGCATACTATCTGATTTACTGCCTGTTGCTCTTTAAAGAATATAGGCAGTCAAATATTCATTGTGACCTATCAAACTGTCAAGTCAGTGTATCTAAGAAATATCAAAATATTTCAGATAGAAGAAGCCCGTTCCTACATGAGGCGTAGTGTGGACATCACCCACTCTATGGCTCTTAGTCTGATCAAGGAGTGTAGAAAACGCAATGTGGACTGCATAGTGGCTCCGTACGAAGCTGATGCCCAACTAGCTTACTTGAATATCAAGAATATTGCACATGTAGTCATCACTGAAGATTCAGATTTGATTTTGTTTGGGTGTACTAAGGTATGACTATTATTATTTGTCCACATCATCATTGTCATTTCAGCCTAAAGACGTCCACTGCTGGACATAGGCCTCCCCCAAGTATCCACATATTTTCTCTATATTGCTATATCAGTACTGGTTTTCTATCAAGATTTTAGATAAGACATACATAAACTCACGCCTTTTTACCACGGGGGTAGCCAAAAATCATAGAACGCCACCTGCTATGATCCTTAAGTACATCTTTCGCCTTTTTGATGAGATCATCATAGAAATTATGATTATTGATTTTCCATTGAAACAAAAAAAAATATGTGTTTTAGGCACAAATTTCATGGAAAATCATAGGTACATGAATTAGTGATTTTATTATGCTCTAAATTATCTCCCACAATAACTTCTGCAATCTCTTTATCCATTATCTTCAAAGCTGATATCAGTACATGCACTTTTGTTTCATTACCTAGAAAAACTAACTAGCTTTAACTGGTGAAATGTGAGTTTACTATTATGGACACCTCTGCCTAACCCTTTCGTGATTTGCCTGTAATCAGTTTGAAAAATAAAAAAAACTACTTGTATAATTCCAGGTGCTATTCAAAATGGATCTCGATGGAACAGGCACACTGGTAGATACAACAAAACTACCTCTTGCAATGAAATGCCCCATAGAACACTACACATTCGACAAGTTCAGGCAAATGTGTATCATGTCTGGTTGTGATTACTTAGCCTCTCTGCCTGGCATAGGACTGGCGAAGGCGAGACAATTCGTCACCGCTACACAGGATTCTAACTTCGCTAATGTAAGTTTTTGGTCAATTTTTGTTTGGTCATAATGATAGTGCAGAGATAAAATGACAGATAACACGCATTGTTTCACCCATCGAATATAAATGACTATTAAGTGATGGACGAGATAGCCTCTAAATGATAAAGACACAAGAGATAAACTTGTCATGTTTATTTTGCTTGGCTCTGCCCGTCGCCTCTGCTACCATCGCGACGCAGGTCCAGCGCTATTGTAACGCGCCTTAGATGTCGCAGAAGGATTAGATTGGAGGCGTAATAACTATCTTGTAAACCTAAAAAATAAAGAAAATCCTGTGATATAATAATACTGCTTGTGTTTTCATGCTAGCTTAATACTACAATGATAGAAACTGGAAGAAATATTAAACTTTTTATATGTTACATATCCAGTTAATATGTATGCTTTACAGTACAGAATACAAAAACGCCACCATGTCAGTCCGACTTCAGGACCAGACCTCAGAACCTATCTTTCTTCAGCGAGGTGTAAGACAGGGAGACGTCATATCTCCGAAACTGTTCACCGCTGCACTGGAGGATATCTTCAAGGTTCTGGACTGGAGAGGGCTAGGCATCAACGTCAATGGCGAGTACATCTCTCACCTTCGGTTTGCCGACGATATAGTGGTCATGGCTGAGACCATGGAGGACCTCAGTACAATGCTCGATGACCTTAGAAGAGCTTCCGAAAAAGTGGGTCTTAAAATGAACATGGACAAAACCAAAATCATGTTGAATACCCATGTAACACCCACTTCTATCAAGATCGGAGACTCTACACTCGAAGTTGTAGACGATTATGTCTACCTTGGACAAACGATCCAGTTAGGTAGGTCTAACTTCGAGAAAGAGGTCAATCGTCGAATCCGACTCGGCTGGGCAGCGTTCGGGAAGTTGCGGGGTATCTTCTCGTCCAACTTACCGCAGTGTCTCAAGACGAAGGTCTATGACCAGTGTGTGTTGCCAGTGATTACATACGGGACCGAAACGTGGTCGCTCACAATGGGCCTTATCAGAAGGCTTAAAGTCACCCAAAGGGCAATGGAGAGGGCTATGCTCGGAGTTTCCTTGCGTGATCGAATCAGAAATGAGGACATCCGCAAGAGAACCAAGGTAACCGACGTAGCCCGAAGAATAGCCAAACTGAAGTGGCAGTGGGCAGGGCACATTGCTCGCAGAACGGATGGCCGATGGGGCCAAAAAGTTTTGGAGTGGCGACCGCGAACCGGAAGACGCTGCGTTGGAAGGCCTCCCACTAGGTGGACCGATGACCTGGTGAAGGTTGCAGGGATCCGCTGGATGCGAGTCGCACGGGACCGATCAATGTGGCGACACTTGGGGGAGGCCTATGTCCAGCAGTGGACGTCTTTCGGCTGAAATGATGATGATGACAGTACAGAATTCATACAAACATAGAATCGGATTTTATGAATTTAATATCTGGTTGTCACTGCAACTCCACATCCAAAGCACCTATTTTGCGTCATCATCATCATCATCATTTCAGCCGAAAGACGTCCACTGCTGGACATAGGCCTCCCCCAAAGGGGGTTTTTTGCCATAATCGCCACGCTTGGCAGGCGGGTTGGCGATCGCAGTACGGTTGTTAAAAAAGCACAGAGAACGCTGCTGCCCATTCTCTGGTAACTACTATGCGTACGGAAATAGAATCAGTAGTTTATTTTTAATTGCCCCACTAGGAATTTCTCCTGTATCGAGGGTGCGTTTACATATATTTAAACTCACATATACAAACAGCCGGACCTGGAACAATACCGGTCATACAAATATTTGTTCAGTGGGGGATCGAACCCGCGACACGCAGCACAGCAGGAAATCGCTTGACCACTGCGGCAACCGTGCCGTCAAAGCGCGAGCGTCAAGTAGTAAAATAATACAATTAAGATTTCTTCAACAGGCACTGAAAAAACTGCCCAGTTTCTACAACAAGTCCTCGTTAGTTGTGACAGATGAATACAGGGAGAGTTTCTTAAAAGCTGAAGCGACTTTCAAACATCAGTATGTCTACGATCCGTTGGAGAGGAAGATGGTGAGACTGACTGAGCCTGATGATGAAGGTAAATTTTAGAAATCTTTTTCGCTTGAGAAGGAATTACTTGTTTCGTACTAAAGTAGCTGTGTCACTGCCGTCTGTCGGGGATTGGGGCGGCTTGTCGCTTTCGCAATTTTATTTTTAGAAATAGAACTTCATGATCATTAAGTTATATAGTAGTATACCTTTTAAAAAAATTACATCATAATTCTCCTGCTTTAATCCCATTTTATTTGGGGTGGCATCTCATTAGACACGTCTTGCTAGTCATATCATCCTTCGCAAAGTCCATCCATTGTTTCTTTGGTCTTCGTCTACTCTTACAGCCATCCACATTCATATCATTCATTAACTTTCCCCACGATATTTGCCTCACTGCTCAGCATCGAATGCCCATACCGCAACAACTGATTACCACACAACTTTTTAACAAATTAAATGTTGTCGTATGTGTATTAATGTGTTCTGTATGGTGTCCGGACGTAAAGAATAGCACCATCCCATATCTTCCCGTGGGTGTCGTAAGAGGCGACTAAGGGACTTACCAGAGAATGGGCAGCAGCGTTCTCTGTGTTTTATAACAACCATACTGCGATCGCCAACCCGCCTGCCAAGCGTGGCGATTATGGCAAAACCCCCCTTCTTGGGGGAGGCCTATGTCCAGCAGTGGACATCTTTCGGCTGAAATGATGATGTTGTCGTAAATTGCTTTTAAAAGTTATTTCTTATTTGATTGCAGATATTGAACAAGCATTATGTGTCAATGCTGGTGAGCTGTTGGACCCAAAAACGGCGTTTCAATTAGCCCTAGGAAATCTTGACCCTTTCTCATTGAAGAAAATGGACGACTGGCATCCAGATTACTGTAGCAATAAGGTATTTAATTTACTTACTATCCTATGGTTATACACTACAACTACAATACCGGGTCAAATATCCCATGTCACACATGAAAACGAATCAGTCAAGCTGAACTACGTTCGCATTTACAATATTAGTATTTTGCATAGATGGATTATTTCATGTCCATTACAACTGTACTCAGATGGATACCTCATTACTTAAAAAAAAAACTGCCCGCAAACTAGGAGTTTCTCATGTACCGTAGGTGTGTTTACAAACATTCAACATACAACAGACCCATAACAACTATCTGTAGGCCATACAAATATTTGTTCCGTGTGGGGATCGAAACCACGAAATGCAGCGCAGAAGTCAATCGCTTAGGCACTGCGCCTTTTCGCCATTGTTGACTGATTATAAGTACTATTCCATAATACTTCTGTTCAAATGTAACAAAAGTTTTCGGGAGCATAAGGAATATTGTAAATACTGACACATGGGGTATTAAAATAGTAAAATTCTGTTACTGCATTTCAGAATGAACCAGTAAGAACAAGCAACTGGAAAGATAAAGGTGTGTCCCCACACCCTAGCATATGGAGCAAAGAGTTCACACCTTACCTTGAAGAGCCAAGTCCTTGGCAGAAAAAAGATAAGAAACCTGAGTCAATTTTAGCAGTTCCTACTACTAGACCAAGGAAGGTTGTTAATCTAGTCAGTAAAATTGTACCTGAAACGCAGGACCAGGACGAGAGGTATGTACTTTTCATAAACAACAGCATGCCTATAATCCCTGATGGGCAGGGCAGAGGTGTACCAATAATAGTCAACCCACATTTCGCCGTCATGTAATTTAAAGATTTGTATACGATTGATGGCAAGACTCGCCCTGAGAGTTCATTTGTATCATTATTTGGATCGACCATAAAAAAAAAAAATTTGATTCCTGGGCTTCAATTAGGATATTTCTGGAATTTACATGGGTCTAAAATTTGATAAAAATTCAAAAAGACGAATATTGCAAAAAGCCAACGTCACGTGGTGTTCCCAGGCGGTCACCCATCCAAGTACTGACCACGCCCGATGTTGCTTAACTTCGGTGATCGGACGAGAACCGGTGTATTCAACGTAGTATGGACGTTGGCGATAGCAGAGTCGAAATTATCTAACTGTATCGGAACAATGACGTTATCGGAACAACGATTAAGACGCGATCGCCTGCCACTCACTATCTGCCCAATATTTTTTGTTCTTGAAGGAGATAGTGGAACCAAATATTTGAATTGATGAAGGATATTATGTTTATATTCCACTGATTTACTAGTACTTTCCTTTCTATCCGTGTTTCATACAAAGATTAACTTAAGTTTTATTTCTTTTTTCCAGTTTATCAATAGAAACACTAAGCAATATGTATTGTACAGAGCCAGCAAATAAAAAACAAAAGGTCGACTGTGATAGAGACGTTAGCGAGACATTTACACAATACTCAGAGAACGAGCATGATAAACCAATCAGAGACGACGAAATCACCGATCAATTTAGTACAAGAAACAACAAATCTCCTATTCTTGAAAATAAAGAAAGATCATTTAGAAAATGCCTGAAAACTGGCAGTTACTCAGTTTTGAAGAAACTAAGTAGATTCCCTAGAACAGTATTAGATAATAATGTAGTTGAAAGCAAGTTTTTCTCAAGTACTGAAGAAATTCAGACTAGTGATAGTAATGTATCTAAAGAGAGCATAACTATAGAAGAATCTCCTGAAAAAACAAGCAGGAATCCTTTCAAAAAACGGACCTCGATTTGTGTAAAAATTGAAGAAGATGAAGTACAATGTTTGGAAGAAGATTCTCAGAAAGAAAATTTCACAAACAATAGTTCGCCGAAACGATCTCACAGTCCTATACTAGAGCCTAGTCCGAAGTGTAGGCCCCTCAGGGCGGATGTAGATGTGCAGCTGATAGAAAATACGGAGAGTGAAGAGTCTGTGATAGAGAATACTTATCCAATGGAGACGTTGATCACGCCTACTGCGTCGCAGGTGAGTGTTAAAACAAATAATTTAGCTTCCAATGTTCATGCGTAATTGTAACGCTTGTGATACGAATTTTTCACCAAAGCAGCGACAGATTCATACTTCCCCACCATTAATATTACAAATGCGAAATCATATAAGTCTGTTGTCAACATACTAAGTATGTGCTATAGCTGAGGTTAAAAGCTAGTTCTTTAAAAAAAAATCTTTTACCCGCTGCCAATAAATTCCAGTACCCTGTAACTAAGATTAGTCCATGGATGGGTGATCACCCATTACATACAGAGTTTCCTCCATGCCTCGGAAAGCACGTTAAATCGTTTGTCCCGGCTGTCATTTGTAGATCTTTGATAGTCGTTATAGGTAGTCAGTGGCTCGAAAGTCTGACAACCAGTTTTACTAAAGGTATCACCCAGTACTAACTGGGTTGTGGAGTGCAGATAGACCGTCGTTACATATAAAACTCTGATATTCAGCTGCATCCGGTTAGACTGGAAGCCGACCCCAACAAAGTTGGGAAAAGGCTAGGAGATGATCACCCTGTATCTAAGACATAAATACTCTTATGTTATTATCATTTTACTCATCTCTGTCTCCCTTTTTACAGACATCCTTCGGCGCTTCTCCAACAAGATCAATGTGGGCAAGCAGTCAGTCGCGGCCAATGTTTGGCAGTCAGACCAACAAGCCAAGGACCAACATGAATGGCTTCAAGAAGACTGCCCCTAGAGTGAATGGAATAAAGAAATCGCCGCCTTTGCCTAGCAACCAACCGACATTGCTCAGCAAATTTGGGTTTCAGAAAAAGTAAGAAAGTTTTGTACAGTTTTTGATACAGGTGTGTAGCCCTCGCAGCATCCAGAGAAGGCAATATTAATAAAAATAAGTGCCGTCGAAAGTGTTTTTAGCGCACAATTGTCACGATACGTTGTATACGTTGTATTTGTGTCATAGTGAGAGGCAATTGTAACACGTGATTTGTATTAAAGGTTTTGGCAATGCCACCTCTAACAACAGTAATTTTAAACATTCGTCCAACTGTTATGAACTTATGAGATTGAAACAACCATATTAAAATGGTAAATTGTCTATAGCCTACAAATCAATTCTTACTTTTTTTTTCTTGGCATGTGATAAGGAGGGACGAATCATAATATGTGACTAAAAGGTAAGAGTGGTGAATGTAAATATTGATGGATGGACAGGGAGATGAAGGCCAAGGAAACGATGGATGAATTGAGTGTGTGTGAGGAATGATATGAAAGAAAAACTAGTGTGACGGTTGGCATAGGAGAATGGAAGAAAAAAATGTGTTGCGGCGCCCGCCGGCCGCAAGTAACATGGGACAAGGAAGATGATGATGTTTTTAAATTGCCTTTTTTGTTTTCAGGCCTGTCTTGAAGAGGTGATGATCTGCGTAAGAAAGAAGTACAATATATTTAAGTGTTATTTGTTTTAAGTTGAGCATTTGAGATGTGCATTTAATTTATTGATTATGACGTTATGTTATAAATTGATTACAATTTTATACTAAAAATCGTGAGGGCGGCAATATGGCATTTATTGTTGACTGTAATTATGTTTATAATTCGTGAGTTGTGATACTTTAATACAATGTATATAATCTAATAAGTAGTTCTTTATTTCTCATTCCGGCTGTATTTGGAAACAAACCATGCAAAAGATGTAGGCAATCATAGTGACTGCTACATATAACAAAATAAATATTTAATAAATTCTATATTGCAAAAAGAAGGAAAAAAAATGCAAAAAGCCAACGTCACGTGGTGTTCCCAGGCGGTCACCCATCCAAGTACTGACCACGCCCGATGTTGCTTAACTTCGGTGATCGGACGAGAACCGGTGTATTCAACGTAGTATGGACGTTGGCAATTGCATAGTTGAAATTATCTATAAGTATCGGGATTATGACATCACAAGGAACTAGCCTATGTGTCTTATCTCAACCACTTGAATTCGCGCGCGATTATTTATAATTTTGTTATGACTATTGCATTCTGTGTTCGATTCTGGCCAATTCCGGTTTGTCAATTGTTTCTATTTGTGGGTAAATTAAAATAGCTATCGTTCGTTTTAAATCATGTCTACTACCAATTTTATTGGTATTAATTTTATTAAGTTGAGAATTTAGTTTTTTTTTGTGTGTGCGGAATAACATTTTTTTCTTAATTAGTGTTGTTCCCATCAATACCTACCATGATACCTAATAATGCAGCCTCAACCCGTCAGGGTAGTAGGCATTCCGTAGAACTACGCAAACCCAGGAACTGTAAGCTCTCTCAACCAATTGATTGTTTTCGATTTGTAGTTTTTGAACATTCAACTAGTTTACTGGTAAAAATAACAACTCTATATGGATTAGTTAGGCGTCCTATGCATGGATTTATTCGCGCCTCTGCTTAACCGGAAGTATCGGAACCCACAACATGATTTATTACAAAAAAAAAACAATTGGAAAAAGTGTTTGCTAGTCTTTTTTTTTTTTGTAAATACAAACAGCGCCCACGACAGTATGTATACCAAACTTTCTACACTCAACTAAAGAAAAAGGAAATGGTCTTAATATTAAAAAATAATTATTGAATAAAAATTGTTAATAAAAAAAACAAAATAACACAGTTCCTACTACCAAGGAAGGTTGTTAATCTAGTCAGTAAATTTGTACCTGAAACGCAGGTCCAGGACGAGAGGTATGTACTTTTCATAAACAACAGTACTGATGGGCAGGGCAGAGGTGTACCGATGGTCAACCTATATTTCGCCAGTTATGTCATAATTATAATTTAAAGATTTGTATATGTTTGATGGCAAGTCTCGCCCTGTGAGTCTAATAATTGTCATCAACTGTATAAAAATTTTCTGGGCTTCTTATTTGGATATTCCTAGCATTTATATGGATTAAAATTTTGATAAAAATTCAAAAAGACGAAATATTGCAAAAAGCCAACGTCACGTGGTGTTCCCAGGCGGTCACCCATCCAAGTACTGACCACGCCCGATGTTGCTTAACTTCGGTGATCGGACGAGAACCGGTGTATTCAACGTAGTATGGACGTTGGCGATAGCAGAGCCGAAATTATCTAACTGTATCGGAATAATGACGTCATAAGACGCTATCGCCTGCCACTCACTATCTGCCCAATACTTTTTTTTGTCCTTGAAGGATATAGTGGAACCAAATACATATTTAAAATGATGAAGTACTTTATGTTATATTCCACTGATTTACTAGTACTTTGCTTTCTATCTATGTGTATTGGTATCCGAATACTGACGTCACAGTTTTGTCACTTTTGACTAGTCGCGGTCGCGAGATATTTTTTATAATTTTTTTCTATTCTCAATAAGAATTTTAAATTCACTGACAGACAACGCACAGCCTCAAGTAGCAAGAAATTATGCACAAGAGTTCCTTCCAACGAAAGATTTTTGAAAATACATTCCCTGAAGAATAACGGATGAAATTACGTCATTTTTGTCGATGGCAAATCCAATCGGGCGCTTCTGATATTTTGTCTAACCGTTTCATGTATAAAGCACCCATAACGAAGCCGAGAGACACTTGGTCTTCCCGTCATTGCAATTATTTACAATTACGAGTTTTAAATGTTAAAACTTTACATTAAATATGTTCATGACCCCCGTACTATTCAATGCAACCATCAGCACGATGTTTCGAGTGCGTTTCATTCAGCGCTACAGTAAATAGTGAATTTTCACACAAAAAAAAATCGTTTCGCTGCTATAATTTTTTTACGCAGTGTCACTTAGTTTGATGCTTTATAATGGCCTCTTTTGCACCCTGTATTCTGCCTTTAGAATTCATGCCTATCCTCTCAACAGGAATACTTATTACGGAAGTACAATTATTCAAACAAACATACACCATTGTCACCCCATTACGATTATAATCACTTGTTTCATAACAGGTAATTTTCTACAAATTACACACGTTATTAAACCGACGTCATGCATGATATTGTGCGATAAATGAGGCAATTTTAAATTTTATCAGATTTAAAATGGCGTATTGCTTTCGTAACGAGGGTCATACATTCTTAGGGTAAACATTGGCGATAATTAGGTGCAGAATTAATTGATGTTCTAATCGGATTCGTTGCTTCTTGAAATAAAAAATAAGTAATTTGAATGCCCTCTGGGAGTTGAAAAATAGATAATAAACAAAAAAAAGCGATGTTTAATACTTTTATTGGTAGGTAGGTGTCAAAATAAACAAAAAGCCAACGTCACGCGGTGTTCCCAGGCGGTCACCCATCCAAGTACTGACCGCGCCCGATGTTGCTTAACTTCGGTGATCGGACGAGAACCGGTGTATTCAACGTAGTATGGACGTTGGCGATTGCTTTGCCAAAATTATCAATAGGTTTCCGAATACTGACGTCACAGTACCGTCATATTCTCGAAACCGTAGCAGTATTACGGATGTAGAATTGCTACGAATACGCTGACGTAGCTCGACACTACGCACCTACTACGAAATCAAATCTGTACAAAATTATGCTTTGAAGATTTTATCATTTTTTGACGAGTCGCGTTTAGACATAGCGGTCCGACACGACGCCCCAAATAACGAACTTAGTTTCAATAGTCTTCTATTTCGTGTGGTTAGTGCCTAACCTGGTGTAGGTATTAGTGTATGCCGCCCATGTGTCTCTGACTTGGCTTTACATGCCGTCGAGAAATACCTCTCAGGCATGTTTGGTTTCCTCACGATGTTTTCCTTCACCGAAGCGTAATAATTATACAATACATGAATCTGAAAAAAAATCAGGTGCGTGCCGTGGGTTCGAACTCGTAGCTTCAATAGTAAAATAGCGTAACACACTTTAAATCTCAATCCGAAGGATTTTGAACAAGAGTCCTAAGCCACTGCTTTTCTTCGACTTCGACAACGCAAATACCCCGTGGGTTAGATTTAAAGTAGAACGATCACTGACAAATGCTTGCACTGTTAGGACAGGTCCACTCAAATCTGTGTGGTTATTTCTTCAAAAGACCATCTCAGACATTAATCTACATGGTCCTCATATGACTTGAGCAATGTCTGGACTTTAAAAGAGACACTGACCTCTGAGTTTGTTTCGGATGTTTCTTCTCAGAGTAGTCAGGTACGAAACACCGGCCCCATCTAGTTTTAAAACAGAACATGTTGTGACATGTAAAAGAGTTTTGTAAACCAATTTACAAAAATAAATATTATTTATAAGAACCAATGGCCCTCTACCCAGTTTTACAGATAAATATTTCGTTTCCTATTAGATGTTACAATAATACAACGGAACACCAGTAGGTAATTAGGTCAATATGTTCATCTAAAAAGGGGAAAATTATAACAGGTCGTCAAAAAAAATAGCAAAAAGTCGCTGTCAACGGGAAAAGGGCCCAGAACGCTGGCAGCATAACCACGTCGGATGGCAATGCTGATTCGTTGGCCAAGAAATAGGCCGGCCCTCTGGCCACGGTAAGAGTTGACCAACCGCTTGGCGATATCCCGAAAGACTAGGTTATAAACCTGAAACATAATAATGAAGCAGTTTTGAACAAAGGCTGTACAAGGTTTTGTATGCCGTATTTCCTAAACTACACGTCGAATCACAAAGCCATGTCGATAACGCAACCCGAAATACAGATAACAGATTTGTTTTTATATTTCGAATGTTGTGGCTGGCCGGTAAAATTGGAAGCAAGCTGAAATAACATGGCAATGCCATGTCGGATTAAAAAAATGGTTAGCTTTTGTTTCAGAGTTTTGAATTTAGATATCGGCTTCGGGTGAATGGGTGATCAAAAGAGGTCTAAGCATAGTTAAAAGGACTGAACGGGATTAGCAGCTGTTCGGGATTTTTTCTATAAAACTCCATACTGCAACCTGCAACGTCCACTTTTAAGTATAATGGGTATAAAAGAACGCTTAACGAAGCCGAAAGGCTTGTTATCCTTGTCATTGCGATATTTTTTTTGTTCTAGACCGTACCTGGGAACCTTCTAGTTACGGAGATATTGGGGGTCAAATTCCAACTTTCGCACAAGTTTTTTTTTTAAATACATTTTTTAATGCTATAACTTCACTTCAAATACCTCCACGACCCCCGTACTATTCAATGCATCTATCAGCACAATATTTTGAGTGCGTTACATTGAGTCCTACCGTAAAACGTGATTTTTCATTCCAAAAGAAAAGTAATTTCTCAGCAATAATTTTTGATTAGAGTTACTTAGTTTGATGTACAAACGCCAGCACATCAAGCTTCTACAATCTGTCAAATTTCTTTAATAGATTTTCAACTTTATCGCTAGAGCATTAGGTTCAAGGTTGATTGAAAAAATTTGACAGTTTCGGGTAGCTTGATGTGCTGGCGTCTGTATATAATGCTTGGTTGACGGCTTCGAGAAGGGTGATAAACCCTATATAGTAACGTCAACGCTTTGGTTTAGTGAAAATGCGGAGATTTAATCTAGCTTAGCGTATCGATGTCAATCTATATTGAGTCAGACCAGAACTTAGCTATGAGGTTGGCTCCATAAGTAGCGTCCAACAATTCCTGTAGAGTATCAGCATCAGGACACGCATGACACGATATCAGGCCCTATCGTTTGTGCAACAGTAGCACATTTGCAGTCCAGGCTGGAATTTTGATCAGTCAATTTCCAGATTCTATCCATTTTCAAATTCTATTTACTAAGCCTATCGCCCTTTTATTAACATAACTTCACGCCTGTCATCCAAGTAGGGTTAGGTAGAGATGTACCTTTAGCACACCCACATTTCCCCAGTTATGTTCAAGGGGTAAGTGCCAGAGTTACCCGTGAAATTAAAATTTTCTTACGTTTTTTGCAATTTGCAGGTCAGTTGTATGTTGATCAAGATTCGTGACTGTAACAAATATAGCTTTACTGAGTTACAATCATCAATACAACCCGCTAAGTTCATTTAATCCCATTTAATGACTTTTTCATGAAATAGCTGAATTTTGCGGGATACCCTGGCGCTTCCACTTTTAAAAATAGAATATGATGTAAACGCTTACAATATAACATTCATAAAAATCAATTAAAATATGATTTAGATCTCTGAGGAAAGTCAATAAAAAAACGATGTAGAAATAACAAATATATACCTAATGTTAATTTGGAGTCGGCAAATTTTAAGTCGGCGTTAAAATATAATATAGGTACCTACTTAATAGCGATGAAAAGCAGGTAGGTATTTGGAATTCAAACCTGGAAAAAATTAAATTGTGTTTATTTCGTGTTGCCAATTACCTACCTAGGTCCTGCGACTACAAAAGGTATGATAAATGAGTTCTACGCGTGCAAAACCTCTCCCGAGTTTAGCATAACACTAAACTGGCTGCTAAAATGATTTAGTGGTTGTAATTATAGCATGCTCTGAGCTATTATGACTCTTACGACCAACGCGCCTTTTGAGATAGATACCTATACCTACGAAATTAGAATAAAATTGACACGGTAATGCCCGTTTTCGCTAACTTTAAGCGACAACTAAAAAGCTCACTGATGGATTTTTACCGCTCGCAGCGGAAATTCCAATAGTGCGCTTTTGTTTAGGCATTCCTTTAGTGTCGCATTTGTTTGTAACAAATAAATTCAAATATTTACGAAGTTATAACAACGTCGTCGAGATTGCCGAGATTTCAGAGCGAGTGACGTATTTCTAATATCTTGGATTGGTAAACGTCGGACTATGAACGTGAGGGATGACGGAGTGTTTGCGCACACTCTTGTGCACTATAATATCTCCAGGGTAGGTAGGTACTTGGCTAGTCACCGTTGAGATGAGCGGCCGTGACCGAAATTCGCCCAGTAAAGGCTGTTCATTTATATTATACTTTTCTATATCAGTGGAGTTTACAATAAAAAACTTTCCCCCAACATTCCTCAGGCTCCGGCTGTAAAAGCCGGTATTTTCATCGTTGAAAATTTTTTCGCTGTTCAGAAGTATATAATAAATCATAATCAGCCTGAAAAGTTGTTCGCGAGTGACTTATTTCTCAATTTCAGCCGATACCGGCCTAGGGCCGTTAATAATTGATAAATTGGGGCGAAAAAATAAACTTGATGGTTGATGGGTAATATAATATAGTCCCTTGGGGGTTGCGTGGCACAAAAATTGTTGGCGCGGCTATCGAGTCGTTTTGAATTATTCACGACTCATTTTAGGCGCGAACTTTGACACATTTTTGACATTTCAATTTTTTTATGCGTTTTCGTGTAATGGATTCGTTTAGTTTAGGAAGGGGCGATAATAATCAGGTATAATTTTGAAGTGCTTGTAAATAAGTACGTTCTTTGTCTGTTTGAAGCTTAATATACCTACCTACGTGTTGTTTTGATACCAAAGACGTTACGTGTTGATCTTCGGACCTTTTTGTTCAACAAGCATGTCGTGCCAACTTGTATGTCATGTAAATATCAGTTTATATCAGAATCAGATCGGATGATGTTTAATCAGACTAACTATCTTTAAGATGTCTTTGCTTGTAATGATACATCAATAGAAATAAGCACAGTACTGAAGCAACCAAATATTTACCCAAAAACTATGCTCATTAAATTCGAGTGTAACCTACTGACAAAAAATCTAACAACCCGCATACGAAGAACTATTCCATCAAAACATTCGGCAGCTCAGTAATTTCAATATCGCATCCCCTATTCCTCATGCATAATAAAAACAAAAGAAAGAAAAGGACTTCTTACGTCGGTTCTCACCTCGGCTCAGAAGTTCTAACATCGTCAAATATCGGGCCGTATTGCCCCCTCAACCCCCCTTCAATAAAATAACGCCCGGTTCAATTTCATTTACATATGGTATTGGGGGAGGCCTAAATTAATTTTGCACATGAGATCGTCTTACTTTAGGTACTTTTAAAGCTTATTCCTTGAAACCTTACCCGGTACCCTACGGAGGTGAAATCAGATAAATCAGATTTATTTCCATTGTATGTATTTTGTTCACATATGTAGGTAGGTATTTTTTGCACTCTAGTGTGGGTATGTAGGTGTGTTTTGATAACCGTGTTAGGTAACCCAATAAGGAAGGGAAAAACAAATAAAATTTGTTTGTTTTATAATGGGAGTTAAATAAATAGTGTTGTAAAAAAACTGAGATAGTTTGATGTGAGCATATATTTGTTCTTCGACTGATTTGTTTGCATTGATGCATTTACATTCTGTCTATTAAAAAGTATGTATGTACTGATGTGTGTCTTTTCCTGTTTATATTTAAGTATATATACCTACCGTGTACGTCTCATATCAGAACCGCACTTTCGTTTTACTGAGCAGCTTCTTGATTGGTAGGAAACATTTCCGTAAAAAAAAATTACTCTTACATTAACGTTTTTAAAAACGTAAGTATCCAAAAATATATAATTCGATTAAACACCAACGCCACTCAAAATTTACATCAATTAAAAAATGAAACTGTCATTTCAACTTACCAAAAGAAAAAAGGACAACATCACAATATTAATTACGAAATGTAAAGGATACCATAATTGTTGAATATTTGAGACAGTCACATTACTTAGGGCTTAATAAACCGCCGCACTTGATCACCATTATGGCGCCTCGAAAGAATCGCACAATTTGCTGGAGCAGTAATAAAATATAGACGACTATTCCCTTTTTAATTCTTAAGTAAGAAAGCCAAACGATGTCACGCAAAATAAGACTTAATTTTGCTAAAGTAATGGATATTACCTCTCTCTTGTCGACCTCCATTTTGTAAAATGTGAGATAAAAAGTCTTGTATTAAGTAGGAGAGTGCCTGAAGCGGCCAATATAATTTTTACTCGTTTAATAATAAGGTTTTAAGGGGTATTTCTTGGTTGTTAGTTACGATAAACTTGGGGTTAGTATGTTTGGGAGTTTAAATGTTGATGCCACAGATTTATTTGTATGCGTAGGCACCTACGTTACTTACTGCTGCATAAACCAATTTATCAAGTTCCAGCAGAAACTACCTTCTGGGGCCATAATATGGAAAAAACATGTCACTTATACATTGAAACTAAACCCAGATGCTGCCTAAGTAACGGCATTTCACAAAACAGTGTGCGATTTTAAATAGGTAGAACAAGCTGTTTTTAAAATGACGTATCATCCAATCTGCTTACGATATGAAATCAAAATCTTTTATTTTATTTAGCATAGGTCTATAAAACGTTTAAATACAATTGCACGCTTTGGATTGGCCGTTGCTTATCGAGAAGAACCATTACAGGTTGTTCAAATAAAGAACGCTTAATAGCAGTGATAACCTAGTGGTGTGACCGTCGGATTGCCAAGTCATAGGTCTCAACTTAGAACTCAAGACTCGCACCTCTTTTCGGATTCATGGGCCTATTGTGTAATTATCACTTGCTTCGGTGAAGGAAACCCGCAAGCCTTTTTTTTTTTTTTCCACTGCATGTAAAGCAAAGTCAGAGGCCCATGGGCGGCATTATAAATTCTGACTCCAGGTTAGGCACTTACCACACGATAATGAATGAAGAAGAAGGTTGTTCAAAAGAAACAAAAGAAGTTCATTAAAATTCTGATATAGCCTAGTATCCTACCTTATCATAATATCTCTGAATATTGTAAAATGCGATAATATAAGTATTTCGAGGAAAAGTAGGAGAGAATTTCAACACACCTAACGGGATTACGACGCTGAATCCGTGTAGCATATACGACGGATTAAATTTTAATAAACTTGTGCCTCATTTTGACAGTTTGCCAGCTACTCTGCATCCGAGAATCTTCATTCTTTAGAATAAGGAGCATGAAATTCATCATTATTATCACGCCTGTAATCCCCAAAGGGTTTGGTGTGTACCTGACATTACACTCACGGTTCGCCAGTTATGTTTAAGTCCCATGTAATATTGGCTGAGCCTATCGCCATCAACCGGGCACAAATTCAGACTCCTGATGCTACTGAGAAATTCCTGATGGAAAAAACCAGTGACCCTTTGCCCGACCCGGGAATTGAACCCAGGACCTCACGCTCAGCAGTCGCGCTTGGGACCATCTATACCAACGAGGCTTAAGAGAATAAGGAGTTTGAAAATCATGTCATGTCAGTCCAAATACGTCTACTGCTGGACATAGGTCGTCTAAGCGACGACGGAATATTGTCATGGATAACACACGTTACAATATTTCAATTATGCAGCTTAACAATATTTTCTTTTCACTAAGATTATTTCATATACCTTTTATTTGTAGGTACTAAATCGGCTTGCGTTTAGCCGCAACTCGCCTGATGTGAAGCGTTGACGCGGCCTAGGGTGGAGCACGCTTGCCTAGAAGAAACCGATTCACTCGAACTTTGAATAGATCCAGAATAGAGAAGCCGGCAGTGAATTCCGCAGAATGGCGATTCGTACAGTAAATGTGGAGTATATTTATCTTAACTTCAAGGAAGTAAGTAAAATGTGGATAATAACAGTTTTGCGATGGAACATAAAATACAAGGGGATTTTAGAGAGAGTATGTATTCACTTGAAGTTTAGGTAAATATAATTATTCTAACTATTCAGATCTTGGATCACATATTTAGAAACTAGAATACGTTATCTTATACCTTGCTAATGTAAACAAGTATTTCTCACAAGATTGCTTTCTTTACAACATCATCAAGCTCAAGAATTTAAATACCATGTTGAGAATTTCAGTCACTAAATCTCACTTGTCCACCTAAAAAGCAGTAAGAGCACTTAATCTCCTAAAGTAGTTTTATAGGACCTAAACTACTGGCAACACTGTTGAACCGTTTATTTTCCAAGTTAGCTTCAATTAATACAAATCTAATGAAATGAATCACTTTTTTAATTAATCAGTAATTTGACTGTAGATTATTTTGTATTGAAAATTTTGTGATACAATAAAATATACGGGGTGGAAGGGACACCGACGCGAAAACGGTTACCACGTATTCAGTACAAGTACATACATCATTTTGAGTTGGCCAAGTAGAAGTTTTTCATCGGATACTTATTAAGAAAAAATCTGCTGTTTTCTACAAAATTGCAATAGATACCTACACGTTCAAAATGTAATGGAACAGCTTTTATAACCGTTGCAAAATTTCTATGAATACGTGGTAACCGTTTTTTTCTTATTATTGTTATTTTAATGTTAGTCTGTAAGCTTTCCTAAAATGTAAAATAAATATAACACTAAGGTTGTAAAATTAACCCCATCTTGCTGTCTTGAAAGGGAATTGAAACTGTTCGTCAGCATTTGTCAAGAATATAATATTGTTTATTAAGAAAAAGCCATTAATCTGACTGCTTTTCCCCCTTAATAAATTGTGTCAGTTAATAAAGATCGGAGAAACTAATAAATAATAATTATAAATGCCTTCAGTGTGTAGGTATCGAATTTATCAGTATCCTTGCTATTTTTGGATGTTTGTTTAAGTAAGTGAAAAGAGTTCGTTATTCAAATTCTTGTAGAAAATCGAACGTACCTAATCAAAAAAAAAAAACAAAAAATATGAAGAAATTATTCGTTCATTATTCGAAAGGTTTATGGCGATTCTGACACGGCACCGGTCGGTAATGAAGCGGATCTCACGTCGCATTGGCTTATTACAAATCCGTTTATCGTACACCGTTCAATTGCGGATGAGCGGCTCTCACCGCCTCCCCGCGCGGCCCACCGCCAATACATTTGTTTTGCTGCTTACGCTTGCGTCTGAACGCGCGGGTAAGCGGTGTCGTGTGAGAATCACTTTAATCTATGATAGTGATCCAAAATTAGGGTTAATGCAAAGAACTTCATATTTTTCGTAATCTACTGTCATGTACTGTAGTTCCTAAATTCATTAATTTTACGATTCGATTAGCTCGATAAGCTAGAACCTCCTCAAGACATAATTATAAGAAATCCATCATTTTAAACCTTCCCATATACAAAATGTCAAAACTTAACCCCACGATTCATTGTTAAAATTATCTATACAATTTGTAAATGAATCTGGCGATTAATAAAAAAAATATTTCCTTTAAGCCATAGACAAGCGTCAGTCAGTTATTTATGGCAGGATTATAAGCGGGAACGGCCAACCAATATGGCTACCGCCGAGCGCTAAGCCGATGATTTAAATACAACCCATCGATTCGCTAAAACGCGAAACGTAATTAATCATATTTTAGCCGCCTTTAGAAATACTAGAGGTTTGAAAGGACCTATTAAAATATTGTAATAAAAAGGTGGAGTAAACAGCTTTGAATGTAAAACATTTTGTATAGATTTTATCTTGGCACCAAAGAGATTTAAGATTCCATAGAGGGGCTATCAGAAGAAATGTCATAGAATAAAAAATAAATAAAGAAAAAATTATATAAAGAAGAATAGTGAATAGTTAATCTGTGAACAGCGTTGCGGGCTACAATATTGTTTAAATTTTATTTGTATCTATATATTGTAGCAGTTTGCCGTTCCTCTTGTATTAAATAAAATAAAATAATAAAAAGTGATCCTGTGTCTCAGTGATGTCTAAAAGTAAAATGATATAATTGGCAAGTTTGGTACCGGGTAAAACGGGGTGGATAGAGACAGCGGTAAATCAATGCAAATCGAAAGGGATTTTAATGTTGAATTCACATAGTATGCTACCTACATAGTCGAAAATAACGCCTCAATCTTGTTTCTACAGTACAATTTCCAGAGACAATTTCACATTAATACCAAAAGGGCACTTCTAATATTGTCTTTCAAGGGGCCAAAGAACCGTGACGCACGAGAACCAGTTGGATTTTGCTAGTAAATTACGTTTTTGTTCGTCTTCTCCCATGTATCGTAAGTATATTTAAATGTAACGTAGGGTAGGACGTGCTGTGTGTCGGCCTAGTTTCAAGCTGTGTGCATTTCTATACTTGATACGTTTATGTGATTGTAGTCGCGGATTCAATCGACGTACGCTGACAGGTAGTGAGGGAAATGTAAAAATGGATTTTCTCATTTCTTATTTTTAGATATTTTGTTGAATTTTCAGTTTCGTTTTGATTTGGATGGTTTGTTGTGTTAGATAGAGCATAATCGGCCGCGTTCCCACTGTTGGGCCATAGGCTTCTTCTGAGAAAGAGTGGGCGAAACCACCACGATGGATGTCTAAAATAAAAAGGGTTTACATGATTGCTACGGCGTAGCTATCGTGATGACGTCATGGTTACGGTGAGTGCTACGGCACCGTGGATATGGCTATACCGTATACGGCTTTGCGCCACCGTTTGACTGATTTTGCGCCACGTGGAACTTGCACTATATTGGAATATTGTTGTGTAATAAGTAAATATTAAAAAAAAACAGAGTCATCAGGTACGTCAACTTATACAAACAAAGCTATTCATTTTTAATTTTATTTAATTCACAATAACCCCAATTTTTCACCCCAAAAAAAAGTACGTACACTTAAAGTACGTTTCCCAGCAATAATTTTTGCGTAGCTACTTAGTTTGATGTACAGAATCCTTGATTGAAGTCTTCTCTTCGTGAAGGGACCGTTTAAACCCTGTATTATATGCAACCTCAAATAATCGTTTCCACGCACAATTCAAATAGTTACAATACCGATTCATATGCACATCGCTTCATCTCCAACATATTCGATTCATATTCTGAATCGACTCAAGCTATCGAGCCAAGTTGCATATTGTGTGGACTCAAAGGCTCTGGATGTCTCAGGGTCCAATATGCTTAACAATGGATCGACGGAGATATTCTGAGACGGAGTAATGTGGCTGGATGAGCCTCTTCATGGAAAACCACAGTACTGCATTTTCGAAGACATGTGGGACATGTGTCGGAGCTATGGTAATCTGAATGATATATATTTCCATATAAACCTTAAATTTTCGGGGGATCGTAAAATAATTTTATCTCACTTACCTACTATGTTTGTTACTCTTTCACACAAAAACTACTGAACGGAATTTACTGAAACTACAGTAATATAGTTTATACATCAAAATAACACAGAAGCTAAAATTTACAATGACATTGTGTTAAACAATGATGTACGCGGGGGAAGACGGGGGCTTAAGCTGATTGTAAATATAAGTAGCACTAGGATATGAGTTTCAAAGCGAAAGTTATTTAGTATGATGGTTAGAATTACCTCCTTGATTGGTGACATAATTGCCAACTTGTATAGTGTATAGTGTATAGGAAAATTACAAAAATTATTCAAATGTGACTGGAGAATACGACGTCATCTCCTAGAGTGTAGCAATCCTTGCGACGCCGTAGCATCTCATGTAGCACTCCGTAGCATGGCGCGCATATGGGTCGCTAGACTGCGTAGGCGTATAGGATTTGCTTTAAAAACATGGCTATCTTTTGGAATATTACCCGTTTTAATTAACACACTCACACACACACTGAAAAAATCACTCTCATACATCACACAAGTGCGCACCTTTTTGTATTTTCTTTTTATTTCTTTCAATTGCATACATTGTATAATGTTAAGTGGAAGAGAACAGTCACCTATCACAAGCATCTCCTTGCTTAAAAGGTGATCTACAAATCATGTGTGTTATTAGTAATTGAAATTAACATTTTTATTTATCGCTTATTTCCAATACTCACTTATTCCTCTCTTTTTACAATTTGAAAAACTGTCTTACATTCAGGTTTTCTCCATAGATCGCCAAGACGCGGTGTTCTTTGTTTCTCTCGTGTCTTCCCTAGCAGCTGCTTTAATTCCCTGACCCTAAGGCTATAGTACTCGACAATGGGACCAATGTAGGCAATGTAGGCACGTCCTTCTCATAGTATAATTACAACGTTTACAATACGTGTTCATTATACTCGAGGACGAAACTATTTTAGTTTTTAATCACGTAAGGTTATTAAGTACTAAAATACTAATACTACTACGTTAGTTTATTTTTTATTTTATTTACCTGCCTTACCAAGGGGTATCGTATTACCCAGTACTAACTGGGTTGTGGAGGTCAGATGCGCGGTCGCTCCATGTAAAATACTGGTATTCAGCTGCATCGGGTTAGACTGGAAGCCGACCCCAACATAGTTGGGAAAAGGCTAGGCAGATGATGATGAAGGTTATTTAAGTAAAAGATTTAGATATGAAAATTGAATAATTAGGAATCTACCGTAACTAGCTTATGCCCTCGGCTTCACCCGCGTTGAGGTCGGTTGTTATCCCACGGGATCGTACTACCGGGATAAAAAGTATCCGATATGTTAATTCACGTTATAAAGTATCTGAGTGTTAAATTTCACTCAAATCGGTTCAACCATTTCTGCGTGAAAGAGGAATAAACATCTATGCATCCTTACAAACTTACGCATTTATTAGTAGTAAGATGATTCAGTTTATGAACTGATTTAACTTTTTGTATTTAGTTTGTATTCTTTATAAACCAAATATAGGTATGTACGAGCCGAGTATCTATGGAGTTTCTTGCCCATTCTTCTCCATTCGAAACTACTCTAGCGAATGAGCAATTAAAATCAATTCCTTTGTTTTTAAAGTTTGACGTTCAAAACTTTGGGTATACTGCTATTTAGAAGTAACTTAACATCAGGTTAGGCAGAGGTGTACCTACCTGATTGTACACCCACATTTCACCAATTATATTTGAGTCCCATTTAAAAGGTGGTGAGCCTATTGCCATCTACCGGGCACAATTCCAGACTCTACTGAGAAATTCCTGATGGTGAACCCACACACTTTTCCCGACCTAGGACCCAAGAGCTCGACACACGAGGCAGTCTTTCTAAAGTATGTCGTAGTATAAGAAGTTGCTCTAAGATCAATCATTGTTTTTAAGAAGTTGCTCTAAGATCAATCAATGTTTTTAAGAAGTTGCTCTAAGATCAATTAATGTTTTTAAGAAGTTGCTCTAAGATCAATCAATGTTTTTTAAGAGATTTCTGTGGTTTATAGTGGAGTGGAAAGTAAATCAATGTTTAATACATTGATTTACTTTTAACTTTTTTATCTATAATAACATTAAAAAGTAAATGTTAAATGTATCGTAAAACAAAATTAAAGCATTTAAAGAAAAGTTTCATCACTAGTTTTAAAATGAAATCAGAAATCAGCGTGAACACATTATATTTTAAAACATTTTCAGGACATTTACTGAGTGCCATTAATTTAAAAGCGTTCCATTTCAGATTTAAGGCATACTGAATATTTTTTGGCTTGAGTTACTTTTATTTAAAAACAGTGAATTGCTGAAAGTTTTTTTGATACGCTCGCGGCTGACAAATAAAAAAATCGTATCAATAAAGTGTCAAAAAGACAGTCATTTTTATCATTAAATCAATATTGGCAATTTATAATTCATGTTTAATAATCCATTATTTGCTTTGACAGGTAAACGTCAAGAAAAAAAAAATATTGAAAGAGATGCACAATTTACCCGGGACCTCTACCTTTTATCTATAGCTGGTAGTTGTTGGTTTATTTAGGAGGTACTCGTAGCAAAATAATAACAGCCGCTCGGGTCGATCTTTAGGTTAAGCCACGCTTGCCTAGGTTGGCCCGTGAATGGGTGACCACCCATTACATACCGAGTTTCCTCCGTGTCTCGGAAAGCACGTTAAGTTGGTCGTTGGTCCCGGCTGTCATTTGTCAATCTTCAATCATAAATAAAAAATATAAATCAATCTTTGACAGTCGTTACAGGTAGTCAGTGGCCTGAAAGTCTGACAACCAGTCTTACCAAGGGGTATCGTATTACCGAGTACTAACTGCGTTGTGGAGGTCAGATAGGCAGTCGCTCCATGTAAAATACTGGTCATCTGGCCATTTAAAGCTGCATTCGGTTAGACTGGAAGCCGACCTCAACATACTTGGGAAAACGCTGGGCAGATGATGAGTTGTTGGCTTATTTACGGTAAAGAAAACAATCAGTTATGGGTCTCACATAAATTTATTTCTCCATATACATATGTATAATTTTGCGAATCCACTGTGTCCCGAGACGCAGCGCGGGTATTTTTACAAAATAATTGTCGTCTACTAACGTTCTACATTACATTCACACGTCCCCGCCAGCCATATTGCGTTCGCCATTTTAATTGCACTAAAATAATTATTATTAAAGCTAGAGCGTTACATAATTGATTTTATTCTTAGCAAAAAATACGAAACGCTGATTGGCGAGCCGTCACAAATTTTTTGTACTCGACACATGCTAGAAAATTAAGCAATTCATCATTATATCCAGGGCACTGTTGATCGGAGAAAAAAAAAATTTAAACGCGAACTCTTCGCGTCGAAAATTTTATACATTTTCGTGATCGAGTTAATTAAAAAAGTTCGTAATAGAGTGACGGATCCATTAGGCACATTATATTTCCTCCACTTAATTTTTTATAAATGTGACATTGGAAATATTTAAGTACTTTGGTCAAGCGACCTTTTCAATATTAAACAAGAACTCCCAAGCAACAAGACCCAGACTGGCAAGTGAACAATGTTAATTAAAAACATAAAATTACAATTAATCGGCATTCATTTACAAATTAACAATAAAGAATTTCATGATGAAACTACATTATAGGAGATACACAAATAAAAATTAAGAACACATAAAAATTAGTTGGTAAAATCAGTCTTAACATACCGAACATAGGTATCAATGATGATTTTATAAATGACATGCGCGCGTGTAAAACAACCGTTTTGTACTAAATAATGGAATAAACAGCACCTTAATATGGCATAATATACTTAAACATTGAACACAATACCGCGCAACTGTAAAATTGTTAAATGATTTTTAAAACGGCAATGGTCGCAATAAAAAAAAAATGGCTGACACAATTTCATTTCAGTCAAGCACAATTGCTTTTATAACTTGAATTTGCGATTCTTTATTGAAACAAAGGTAAATAAAATTACTAAGTGGGTAGTTACGCGGTACTGTAGTACTCCAGGCTATTCGACATTAAAATATTACCTAATGGCAGAATGATACAAGCCTAAGCCTAAGAATGCAACACGAAAAACTGTACAAGAGATCGTAATGTGCGTTCGGATACGTTTACAAAATGAATGAGACGACGCTGTCGACGCGGCGAGAAACAAATATACGTATACAAAAATAAGAAAAATAAAAGGAATGATAGTAAAGTAAAGCCTAAAATCACTGATTATTACAAAAAAGTTTGTTCAATTTAATTACGTAGCCTCCTAATATAAAAGCAGGTAGAAAGCTGGTCATGCTCACTAGCGTGTACATGTTACGAACCTCGCTATATATGATTCATTAACGAGTATTAAATTTTCACTATAACCTCTTTTTAACAATTATTCTCATTAACTCTACGTACGTTTCGTATTTTTATTGTATTCAATATTTTTACTTTATTATAGCTAAGTGAAACGATTGGCAGTTACGAATGTCAGCGGCCGACTATCCGACCGAATTCAAACGTACTTAGTTTAATTTTAATTCCTTTAGATATGAGCCACTCTTCAATTGTTCGCATATCTCTACGTGTAACGTTTGAAAATTGCGTCAACTTTTTTTTATATTCCCTAAGTTTCATACAAGCTCAAATTTAACTTATACGTAGGTAGATCGATACAAGTAGGTATATTGTATAAAACCAGTGAAAAACGTAAAAATCTTATACATTTACTATGCAAGGGGGATTACGGTAAAAGATTAAATAACATACTACACTTAAAGATAGCTTAAAATAGTGTCAGAGTCGTGGCAGTCACGTTTGAGTCACTCGAAGTGTCTTCCTTGTCGTCCATTATTTTCCACGTTTTAATGAGAAGCATAAATTAACGGAAGAATAACGCTTAAGGAAAGAAAATTCTTGACATTATTTTTACGCAAGAGAAATGTAAAAAATTTCCCCTCCGTTGTAGCTTTTTGAAACTCTTCATGCATTTTATCAGTGTTCATACTTATAACATCATACCGTACATTTACGATTCAAATATAATTGAATCGTCATTTCCTTACTTCTATATCATTACCACACCGAAACATATTTATCTAACTACATATAGATATGTCATCGAATCACGATCTTCCTCTAAAAGCAAGCAGAGTGATTGTTCAAAGTAATCAAACATGAGAACTAACATCCCAAGTCATAAAGCTGACTGAACTATTGACTGTTCCATTCGCAAATAAAAAAAAAAGTAAAATTTCGGGCCGCGAACATTTTTAACGTAACGTTAGATTTATAAATCAATGTTTAATTTTGTTTACTATTATATTTTACACGGTAAATCGAAATGGTTCTAAAATGAAGCTAAAACAACGTGTAATTTCTAACGTAATGTGAAAATGTTCTCGGCCATGTTAAAATCCGTCACGTCAACATGATTGGCTGGTTTAATTGGGCAAGTTTAAAAGTACAACACAAGCGACACAAAATTATGTTGGAAATTACAAATATTTACATAACATTATGCACTACGCACAGGACAGACACATAAAATCACACGACACAGCCGATTCGTCTAAAGTTCTCATATAATATTGCATTAATGAAACGTGTTACCACAATTTACACTACTTAAACATATTTTAACACCCGGTATGAAAAATAAACTTCTAATTACAGCTGCAATAACTATTTATACATTTTACAATATTATGTTTGTATATATGTTTGACGATCAGAATTGAATATCATATATCGCATAAAGTTATTATTTAAGTCTCTAAGCGCACTGTTCATTCACTAATGTTACGTTTATATTTGATTGCAAATAATATTTTCACGGCGTAAACATTACACTGATCATTAAATACTTTCTCGAATTCTTTCTCGTAATATAAATGCATCTAGGTATAATTCAACTGTTTATATGGACTTTAACATTTAAACTGTTCCATTTTAGAGACAAAAATAGCACGAACAGCTGCGAAAGTTGGACACATAGTCAGTGCCGTTAAGATATATCCACAATCTGCAACCATCACATCGTAAACACTTTATACAACTGAACTAACATCACGTATAAGATTTTACGAGTTCTCATCATGAATATAGATAAATTTTATACCGTACACAGTCGTGTTAACATCGTAAATGACTGTGGTATATTGCCGTGCACTGAATATGTTTCCAGCTTATTTTCTATCATAGTTAGATAATAGGATAATAATTAATTATATTTATTACCCTTCCGACTCACAATCATGATTTTTAGTGGTCACAATCGTAAAATACATCATAAGTAGCGTTCCTAGGCACTCATACATGTTTTAGCCTCTTATACGAAGTTGAAAATGACAGTCAGGTGATGTCGCGGGTACATCACTACTATAGGGTCATATACAGCGCGGGGACTCTGTCGATAGATATTTATTACCTGTGGCGAAAGCAGAACAAAGAAGTGTCGGACATTTTTATCAGTAATGGCGGGAAACTGTGAAAATGATGACAACTATTTCGACTATTTATAGTTTTAAGGTGGGGTTGAATTTAGATGTAAGTTCTATGTTATTTAATATTATTATTGTCTTCATTTTATGGCAATGTAGATTAAAGCATGTCTAAGATTTTTAAACTATATTAGACAAAAATAATTGGTAATTCCGTAACATAAAATGTACCTTAAGTTACTAACTCAATCGAACTTGGATCCGTGTCCATTTAAAACTAAATTTCAAGTTAATGCAAATATATCTAAAACGTAGGAATAGTTTTAAATAATTTGATTAAAAAGTTAGATTCGACGCAATGCTGGTCCTGATTGGTTCCTAGACGTCTTTAGCGTATATGTCATATCAAACGTCAATGTCAAACGACACCATCTTTCTTTCCTGTCATCGAATAACCATTAAATTTAAAAATATGTTTGCATGAATTGTTCCCAATACTTCTTCGTTCGGAGCATATATTAAGTACATACGTCATGACGTTCGCGCGACAGAGTCCCATGAAGCGCGCTTAAACGAGTTTGTCTGATCGTCAGTTAGCGTAGTGGTCGAAAGAACCGAGATACTCCAGAGCTGCGCGGTAGCAGAACTCGTACTGATCCTGTAGGAAAATAAATGAATTAGTACAAAAATCATTGTACTGCTAAAAACACATTAGGAGGATTGAAAGTGCTTAAAAAATTAGGAGCAGTAATTAATAACTAATTTCATCATAGACTCTGAAAGCAAACTTTTACCAAGGATATATCAAAATTCAACACGTAAAGAAAGACGCATGCATATTGATTGAGCCACTTTTAAATATTTATTCTTAAAAATATTAAAAGATATCTGAAGAATAAATATGGCGGTTTGGCAATGTTGCCATACAAAAGCTGTAAAACCGCAATGTTTATTCCTTAGATCAAGTTTATCGGAAAATTGAAAAATCGGCTGTAAGATAATGATTTTTTGTACAGAAGGCAGCACAACAAGCTACTACAATCTGTCAAATTTCTTTAATAGATTTTCAACTTTACCGCTAAAGTCTTTGGCTCAAGGTTGATTGGGAAACTTTGACAGATTCGGGTAGCTTATTGTGCTGGCGTCCGTACTTCGTCTAACAAAGACAATTTAAAAAAAAGCAACTCTGTTGACGTAGTGAACTGTATTCAGTAGCAGCCCTACATTTCGTTAAACTACATAAAATGCATGCAAGCTCCGCTGTCAACACCTCTGTGACCTATTTCTGTCGGCGCAGTCTTACAGCAAGCATAAATCACCCAGTACACTGCGTTGAAGTAAAACACTAATTATGCAATTATAATTATGCTACAATTTATAGCCCTCCTAATTACTGAGTGTACGGTATATAATGGAGCCACTTTACTTGTTTGTAGGGCGTTATTAGGGTGTTAGGGAATGTACACAACATCAAATCACACGTGCATAGAGGTTTAAAACTTGTAGGTAAGCCACGAGCTTACTTCGGTAATGAAAAAATATTATCATGAGGGAGCTTGACTTAATATGCAGTAACTTTTTTCAACTGTACCTATGGCATGTTTTTATTTTATTAAATTCTTTTAAAATGTCAACTCCACCTCCCATTAAACGAATGAAACATGACTTATCAATACTCAGTGAACAAGCTAGGTCATCCACCAAAGTTCACTAATTATGATACGTATATCAATAAAATTCACGTTGGACATATAGCAGATATAGACATATCCTACCTCCGTCAAAATTTTGGCACACGTGTCGACGCCTTTAGTATGCTTACAAGCTAGTCTTCAGGTTATAGTGATACAAATAGGGTTCAAATTCCTTTTACCTCAGTCTGAACCATGGCTGGGCGTTGCCTGCGGACAGTCTGGAACAGTCTTCCACGCCTTCAGAATGCTAATAATAGTCATTATAGTGATACAAATAAGGTTCAAATTCGTCATACCTCAGTCTGAACCATAGCTGGGCGTTGCGTGCGTAGCGTGCGCACAGTCTGGAACACGTCGACGACTCCCTCGTACTGCATACGTTCCAGAACCGTCGATAGTGTGATGAAAACGCCAGTGCGGCCCACTCCCGCGCTACACGAACAAAAGATAAACGGATTTGACGACTGATCTAAATTACCTAGCAAAACTCCGAAAACGTGTTAAGTATTGGAAATTAAAGAAAAAAAAACCATATTTTTTGAGGTCAAACGACCACTGTAACTGTAGACCGTACGGGTTAAGAAAATGCTTTTGAATTGGATTCATCATCTTTATCATTCTCTTGCCCTTATCCCAATTCATTAGATTTTTTATTTCATTTATCGTTTTAAGATATCATCGCATCTGAGAAGTTTACATAAAAAACAGATTTTCTCAATCCAACTGATATTTAAAATATCTCTCTCTCTAGTTGCGATTGTTACCCTAATAATGTTTTTTCTTGTTTAGATATTAATCACGTCTGCAAAGTTTCGCTAGTTACTCTAATTTGACCCGTAGATTTGACAGCGGTGAAATATAGAGAAGGAACCCTTTTTTCACTATATTCTTTCGATAATTACCTGCAATGTACAGTAATAGGTCCATCTTGTCCGAACTGCTCCTTAGTCTTGTGCACTTGTCCCAGGAAGTCGATGAAGCCCTCGCCACTCTTCGGCACTCCCTGTTCTGGCCAGTCAGTGAACTGGAATTGGCGTACCGTCCTCGATGATCCGTCGCGGGCGTCCGTTACCTGTGTAAGTTTGAATTTAGAACGTTTTTATAAGCAAATTACATTAAGGCTCTGCTTAAATTGCGGATTCCAGTTTAACCAGGTTTTATTTTTGATCTTATGCGACGTTAATTTCAGTCATAATGACAGACAGGGTTACATTTGTTTTTCTACTCACTCGCTTTCGTAAGGCAAACTAATCTAAGAATACTATCAACTAATAAAGGGTCTAAAATACCCTTAACGAAGCCGAAAGGTAAGTTCTCACCGTCATTGAGATATTTTTTTTGTACTGGACCATACCTGGGAACCTTCTAGGTACGGAGATATTGGAGGTCAAAGTTCCACAAGTTTTTTTTAAATACTAGTTTTTAAGGTAAAAACTTTACTTTAATTAACCCCATGACTCGTTTACTATTCGAAACATTATTATTCTTTTTCGTTTTGAGTGTGCTACATTGAGTTTTACCGTAAAACGTGGTTTTTCGCCAAAAAAAAAGTTGTTTCCCAGCTTTATAACTAATATATAGCTATAATTTTGGCGTAGGGTTACTTAGTTTGATATACATAATGCTTGGTTGACGGCTTCGTGAAGTATCCGTTTACACCCTATATTTCTGTCTCGATCCCTATTCTAATAAGCAGATTAAACAATATCGGAATCAGAGGAGTGCCACAGGAATGGCTATTAAGTTATTTGTCAAGAAGAAGTCAATGCGTTCGTCTTGACAACTTGACTAGCGATGAAGCTTCCTGTTCATACGGAGTTCCCCAGGGAAGTACGATTGCTCCAACCTTATTCCTGGTGTACATCAATGAACTGTGCGATATCACAATCAATAATGCCGATGTCATAATGTTTGCCGACGACACAGTTCTTCTGTTTCATGAAAAGTCATGGAAAGATCTAGAAACAGTCTGCGAAGCGGGACTTTCCAAAGTAACAGCTTGGCTGGAAGATAGTCTGCTATCACTAAACACCTCTAAGACAAAATATTTATGTTTTAGTAAGACTAGAGCAGGAAGCCCCAAAAACTTCAATATTAGCAGCCACACATTTCCTTGCAATAGGCATAGCAACAACTTTTCCTCCTGCACGTGCCCTAAGCTAGTTAGAGTGAACTCCATTAAATATCTGGGAGTAATCGTTGACGACAACCTAAAATGGACACAACATATCTCGGTTACCGCCAAAAGAGTACGCAAGTTGATCCATATCTTTAAAACCCTTAGACATGTAGCTAGTCTAAAACTTCTGTTGCAAACATATAAAGCCTTATGCCATTGTGTCTTGGGATACGCTATTTGCGCTTGGGGAGGGGCAGGCAAAACCCACATGATCGAGCTGGAGCGGGCTCAGCGTGCTGTCCTAAAAGTACTTTTGTCACTAAAATACCGGACGCCCACGATCGAGGTATACGGAAAAGCCAAAGTACATAGCGTCCGCAAGCATTTTCTTTACGAATGCCTGCGAAGATACCACCGATACGCCATCCCGAGTTTGCCTATCTCATCCAAGAGAAATGTCAGGCGCCCAGTTCAAGGTACCAAGAGCGTTTTCGCCAGCAGACACTACCACTATATTGCCCCACGTCTTTACAACAAAATCGGCCATGAAAAGGGGATACAAAAAATTATGAAACTTAATAACTTCCAATTCAAAAAAACTATTAATGACTGGCTAGAAAAATACGATTATGACGAATCAGAAAAGCTATTCGGCAGCGTTACATGACACCCTGTCACTTTCACACACTCACCACACACATCACACACTCTCACAACACGCACACACGCACACTCACCCACAGTTTTCTCAGGACGCAGTGAGTGGTACGTAACCTAAACTAATTTATAAAATGTATACTGCCATATTATGTTCAAATTTTTATTTTATTTTCTCTCTTTTATATTTCATGTTTGTAAACACTTTTATATCCTACAGTGTATCCCATATTTTTTTTTTTTTTTTTGTGTCTATCGTTTTTTATATGTTCCCTGTGAATTGAGAGGTCTGGCTCTTGTGATACAGGGAATCCTAGTACAAGAGCCAGGGCTACACTGATGTTTGAACAACCACTTGCTAATAAAGATTTTATTATTTATTATTATTATTATTATTATTTCAGTCGAATGTATAATTTCAATACTCAAAATAATTTGATTAGGCTAACAATATATGACGAAGGAGCATTGTCTCTTAGACAATTTTTATTCTATTTTTCCGAAGAAGATGCAATGACATCGACACTAAGTCCACGATGTTCAAACTTCAGTAACAAAGTAACAAGGTATTGGAAAACTGGAAGTTAGATCAATAAAGTTTTATCAGTTATTCAAGAATTTCAATTTGTTTGTTAGGAGACGTACCTTGAATTCCCTCAAGATGTACTGTGGCATGTTGTACTCCGCGATCGGGTCGACCACGAAGCATTGGTAGCGTACAGAACGGTCTGATGGCCAGTATTGGTGGCATTTTTCCTAAAAACACAAGCGTTATTTATCCTCTGACAGAAGCAAAGCAATACCAACCTTATTGTTACGAAAATTAAGATAATACTGATTTTGAGACTTGTCAGTGGTGGCAAGCCGACGGTGAGGGTGATGTGTGATCAGAGATAAAATAACTGAAAGGAAATAATTGCATAATAATTTAAAAAAAAAACAAGTATTTTACTTACTCGGCCCATCTCCTTCAATTTAGTTAACATAACAATGATTGTAGAGTTGTGCTCCCAAAGCATCCGCCAGAAGTCGTCAGTAGTATCGGGCAGAGGGCCTTGAGTGGCAATATAGGCTGCTCTGTATCTGTAGCCGTCGACAAACGACGCGTTGATATAGTCGGACCCATCGCGAGGAGTCAGGCAAACCCGGGTCGACTCATACGGCAAGATGTGGACCAGTCTGTTCTTATGCTTATTGCAAGGCAAGCTAGCCGACACAAACCGACTAGAATCAGCTTTCATGTTAGCCAATTTCTTAAATTCCAATTCCATTCCAGTGATATTTTCAATGGGATCTACGCGCATCAGCTTTTGGATGTGAGCGTGTAAGTTGCGAGCGGGAACCTCCGTATCACCGCAGATCACTGCTTCGAGTAAAGCGTCATGAATGAATATGTATTGGTCTTCAGTCTGCACCATGTAGTTACGCTGAGCTCGCAAACAGGTCACGTGGCCGTAGATGTCAACAGTGCGCTCATGACGAGCTCTTTCAAGCATTGAGTCGATAACGATAAAGCAGCCGGTGCGACCAACGCCAGCAGAGCAATGAACAACTAATGGACCGGCATCAGGCGGATTCAACGCCCTCACACGTCGCAGAAATTGAAGGAAAGGCGCAGGATGGTCAGGAACACCATGGTCAGGCCACGCAGTAAACTGCAGTTGCTTAATCTCACGACGCTCGCTGCTATTTCCATTCCGTTCCACTTGGAAGGTTCGGATGCAATAGGTAGCGAGTTCTTGAACTTCTGCAATCGTAACTGTCATCATGCCATACGTCTCCGTCCCCCTGCTGGGCCAGTATTGGTCACACTTGATTCTTGTTCTCTCTTCTAGTTTAGTCATCATTACGATTGTAGAAGTTCGGAGTTCCCAACACATCCTCCAGAAATCTGCTAATGTTTCTTGAAGAGGTCCTTGGGTAGCTACGTAAGCGTTGTGTTTTCGATAGCCATCGCAATAGTTGGCGTTGATGTAGTCGCTTCCGAGTATTCCGTCAATAGGCTGGAGGATAACACGACTGTGGTCATAGGCAATGACATTGGCGTAGCGGTTCTTCGGTTTGTTCACTTCCATATTCGAGTGGTCCCACGTAAACTGTTGGCCAGGTTCAATACTTTCATACTCTTGTGAGAACTTGAGGTTGTCGTTGGTTTTAAGTCTTTCTATATGTTCCGAGAGTTCCAAAATAGGAATTGGAGGATGGGAAATCATAGCCGGAGTTTGGAAGTTCAGCCGTCTCATTTCTACGGGATCAGACGGCGCCCCAAAACCAACATCTGCAGACATTAACGGTCTCGTCACCGCGGCCTGGTCTGGAGCCTTGCAGGGTTGACGTCTTCTCTTAAATATGAACAAAACTACCAAACAGAGAGAGAGCATCAGGGCAGCAATAATAGGGCCGATGACCCACACCATGCCGGCTTCTTTCCTATTTTCTTCTATTCTGATTTCCGGATCTCCATGTATGTCTTTAGGATCAGGCCTACTTGGTTCTTCACCCGGAGGTGCTTCACGCATATCTAGCGACAAATATTCAGAAAATGGACTGGACGTATAAAGATGCTTTTGAGGTGTATCTACAACCGCACGGACGAACACTCGATATCTTTTGCTAGGATTCAATTTTCTGTTCAGGAAACCTTCATACATTTCATCATTCCCAAGATGGAAAGTATATAAAATATTTCGTTGTAAGAATTTGGCAGCAATGTATGGTGCATTTTCATCGTCTGTTCGGACGTTATTTTTAATTAAATCGTCTGTTAGGAACTGATCCGGATTCTTATGATTATGAGCTTTATCATCAGGCACTACAACTAGATAATAATGCGATATGGGTCCATATTCTTCAGAGGCTTGAGGTAGTATGACGAGTATTTCGTTTTCAACAACGCCATAGAAGTCCGGCTTCACCATCGGTTTAGGCGCTGCCATCTGCGTGGTCACAGTGATCTTCGTCGGCGGTCGGTACGAATCGTCATTAGGTATGGCACTTACATTTACATTATACGTTGTGAACGGAGACAGATCATTTATCGAATACGATGTTCTATCATGCTTCACAATGATTTCCCTTCTTGGTATTTCTTGCGTTTGCGTCATACCAAGAGAGTCAACAAATTCTTTAATTGCATTGTAGGAAATCTTATAGCTAACGGGGTTTAAGCGTAACGGAGGCGACCATGACAACGTCATGGAATGAGTGGATACATCTTGAGCCCTAAGATGTAAAGGCACTTCTTCTGGCTTGACCTTCACAGTAACCTTCTCTGATAACCTTCCAAGACCATCTGCCGTTCTTGCAGCAACAGCGATAGCATATTCGGCGAACTTTTCCAAATTATCCAAATCAGCAGAGTGCGTCACGTGAACACTCTTTTGCTGCCATTCATCCAGATCCTCGACCGGCGTCATTGTGTAGAATATGACGTAACCGATGATCTTCTTTCTCGAACGGAACGTTTCCCACCAAACTTCTACACTTGATTCTGAAGTCGCGACGGCTTTAACTGCCATGGGCGCTCTACCGATGTCCCTTTCAGTATGAGCCGTCACGTCTTTGCTGAACGGTCCAGACCCTTGATCAGTGTAGGCTCTAACTTTGAACACATAGTGTGCGTCTTCTTCTAAACCAGTAAAAACTGCTTTAGTTACTTCTGTAGTCTTCTCGGCGACAGAAGCTTGATCTCCTCTCTTGAAAAACTGAACATCGTATTTCTTGATCTGGCCACTTCTGTCAGCGCGGATCGGAGCCTCCCAAGTGATACTGATGATGTCTGGCGTTTGGAAGTGGTATGTGACATTCGTCGGAGGCCCTTTCGGTGCACCTTCAGGCGTGAGCCAGTATTTGATTGTCTCTTGACCTATTCCGATATGATTTTTGCCTGCTACTCTATATTCATACTGGACGCCTCTTTCTAAATCAGTTATCTTATACGAATGCACTTTAGTACCGGGGAAATTAATTTCCTCTAGAGGTTGATCTTTTATACCATATCTGAGTCTATATCCCAGTAAATCACCGTATGTCTGGGATGGTTTGCTCCATTCTAATTCTATTGAAACGATGGGCTCTCTTTCCAAAACCCTGCAAAGGAAATAGCGGTTCGTTATTGCTGTTCGAAATATCATCAAAACGTAATATGATTCGATAAATAATTGTGACTCACTTCAGGTTGACGGTGGGCCTGTTTGGCACTCCGCCAGGCGTCTTCACCGACACCGGCGCACTTCGGTCCCCGTCCCCCTTCCTCGTGAGAGCCGCCACTTGCACGTTGTACCGCGTATCCGGTTGGAGCCCCGAAATGTTCAATTCGAGAACCGTATCGTCCATTACGTTGAACCGCATCGGGTCGTTAAGAAGCCCCTTGCCCTATGGAAATAATATTCCGTTTTAATATTTTGTGCAACGAAATACAGTATTTTTCATGAGAGTAAGGGTTTAGTACATACCTCGTCTCGTACTTCTTGCACATGAACATGGTAGCCTCTAATGATTCCGTTCTTCTCCTTCTCTTGCGGCGGCTTCCACGTCACGTGGATGGACGTGGAGTTGATCGCCACGACCTTCACGTCTTGGGGCTCTCCGGGTACTGTGAGCACACAACACATATGTGAGACATCCGAGCCGTACCTGTTTTCATTTCGACCTAAACTGCCCTATCAGCATCTACGGGAGCGTGCTAAAAACTACCTAAAGCGACTCTCAAGGGCCTAAAAATGGAATTAAGCATCGGCGTCAAAGGCTTGTCAGTTAAGCGCTGCGATTGGTGATTAATCGTAGTTATATAGTGCGGTCGGTAATCCCCGTCGGTGATGCTGATAGAGCACTTTGGTCGCGGCGAGTGTCTACACACGCCTGTCAGCATCTCGATCGGGCATTTGAATACCAACACACACTGAGACATTATCATTTACGCCCTTTCACATCACCATAACCAATTAAAATCCATTACCTTCCAATCCACATCGTAAAGAACAACTAAAATCGTCAAGCTTTTACAAAGAGTCAACATTTAGTAAGTAATTCATCTATTAGTTTCCAAAGCAGCATTTCTATAACTAAAATCCTTAATTCACACACTGCAAGGGATCATGCTCCGGGACGTCAAGACTTGTGGGAATAAATTCAAAATTAAATCACAGAAAAAGGTACACACCAAGTCATCAAAATGTCGTCTACGAGAGACATGCTTCAGAGGTTACCGCTTGCAGTTTGTTTCAAAGTAGTCGGTTAAGGAGCTAGGAAGATAATCTACACAAAGCTTTAGGCACAAGCACAAACGCACATCGAAACAAGCACTATAGTAATTGGTACTCACTCCTTATAGCTGTACGGGGTTACCAGCGGCCCATACAAAGTCAGTGACGAGAGAAAAAAGAGAAAAACGCATTCAAATACATTTAAGACAAATTGTGCGAACATTGCAGGGCGAACGGAACTACTAAGTGAGAGATTACGAGTAGAACGCTTGTCGGCGAAATAGGGGGCACTCTTATTTTATTTCCTCGTGTAGTTTGAGCTCTTTAGGAGGCGCATTCGGTTTAAGCCGCTTGGGACGGTCTAGGTTCGCGTGCATTGCCTTTTTCTGTTCGCCGCGCGGAACAAACGGGAATGGGAATTTTTATTTCTTGAATAGAGTGAAAATGTGTGGAGTTTGTTTGTCACGAAGGATCTTTTTCGTGCAACTGAGCTTACACGAGCGTTTAACGTCGTTCAAAAAATGTTGAAGTGGGACAGAAAAAGGCAAGTGCACACGTCAGGGACCGTTCGTCGTCCGTCGGTGCAGAGAAGTCACTCACACGCACATGTATTGATTAACGCGAGGCGCCAGTCTATGTGTGTGTGTGCTTCTATGTGTTCTGTCAATGTGCGCCTTCGTACCTTCTGTGTGTGTGATGCCTCGAACCTCGTGTATCCTCTGTGATGTTTGTGACAGTGTCAGAGTGTCCGTTGGCTGTGCTCTTCAATAACTCGTCTGTGTTTGATATAATTCGGCCTTGTACTTTACAGGAGTGATTGTTGTCTGGTATATCACGCAGCGTTCTTTGAGCCCCACCCGTTCGTTGTTTACGGCAATAGCGAACGTTAGGCATAATAGTATTCTGTTTATGTCACAATATCTAGTGTGCATGCACGACGAAAGTCTGATAGAGTATACAGAAGAAAGAAGAGAGGCGAGAGTGAAACTGCTACTGCCAAGAAGAGGTAGCACAAGAGCAAGTGAGATAGACAGAGATAGAAATAGGAAGAGAGTAGCGCGTAGTCTAGTAACCGAGCTGAGCAGTCGGGGAGTACAGGCGAAGAGTGTCGCGGACCTATCCCTGGGATCCGTCGCGAGATTTGCCAATAGGTGTACGGTTGGTACAAGATAGGAATTTAGACGGAGGATCCGGGGGACGCGGCTTCGACCCGCAGCCTTCCCGCTAATAGTAGATAGTAGTCAGGACAGTACAGTGAGTAAAGAAGTAGTAATTGTGAGTAGTTCAGTAGCATGCGCGCGTGTCGTGTGGGGACGGTATTGGTATTCAAATGCGGCGCTCGGGCCGTGGTGCGTGTTGAGCGGTCCGTATAGCCGGGTGCTCGCTCGGCTCGCTCGCCGCGCGCTCCGCGGTAAGCGCCGATGGTCAGCGACACATCACCGCTTACAGCGTAGTGCAGCGCTTTACGTCGGGAGCTGCGCAAGCGGCTATACAAGTGTGACGCACTCGCTCTCTCACCTCGTGTCGTCGCTAGTGGTGCTGAGTGATTCCTAAAAGTGCAGTATTTACCTCACGCAATCATCGTCAACCCGTAACCAATTGCGTGCAGCAAAACGTGAAACCTATCTGGTGCCCAGTGAAAACTTAATTGAACGAAAAACGGTGCGGTGTCGGTAAAGAAAGCATGCAAAATTGTGTTCATTGCTAAATACTCAACAACTGTGCGCCAAAATCAATAATATAACGGTGCCGTCGACACTATACCAGGTGCATTATAAACTTTGCATTTCAGTGAGTGCCATCTTAACGTGTGATGACGGGTCATATAACGCGTCATCAAAAGAAATCATTACATGTGACAAGTGAGTGGAAATGTCAACTCTATGTCGCTGTGCACAGCGACTAGTATACAGTGAAACCAAAATGATCATCTGTGACATGATTATAGATATACATGGAAATATTATCGGCAAGCATATTGTTACTTTTTACGAGAACTGAACCTCCTTGTTTAGAATCCTGCTATGTGCTCACAAAAAAGGAACAAAAGAAAAAATGACATTAGTATTTTTGGTAGTACTTGTAGCGCAACGAGTTTGCTAATGTGATCATGAACTATTCCTTTATGGTATTAATGGTTTATTTGTTAATAGCCCACCACCAATGTAAGACCAATCATAAACATTTGCATAAAGTTATGTACTCACAGTCAAAATGGAACTGCTCTCTTTGCTTACAATTTGAAATTACAATTACAATTCGTTCATACATACAAAAGCAGTTCTATTTTAACTATGGTTTACTTATATTTTACGATAAAATCATTCATATTTGGCTTTTAAAAATATTAATCTGTTATACATTAAAACTGTTCGTCGATATGAATAATTTTATACACCACTTTATACCAACTTTGTAGAATCCCATGGTTTTGTTAGTAAATATAGATCATGTATCATTAGAAATCATTTTTATCGAATATATTGTAAAGGAAAGACAATTATTTGTAATAACAGAGGATAATACTAAACAAATGAACAGTACAACACAATGAAATATTCATAGCTAATTCAAAAATATTTTAAAAGTAAATGAACTGCCAAAACTCCTCTGATATTACATAGCCAAAGAACTTTGTTAATTTGAAAGATAATTAAATTATTCATCAATTATTAGCAATTAATTCTTTGGCCCGGCATCGCTCAATTTTATGATTTTATGTTTATTAACGCTCCCTCAGATTATATTAAAAAGTTCATTTATCAAGAGTGTTTTGTTCGCGAATTCTTTTGGTTCTTTGCTTCGCTTCGGGAGAATGAGATTCGTCATAACATTGAGCGGGCAGGGAACAGTTGGAAGGTTAGTGAATGTCCAATGATGTCAGTGACACGTACCGTCTTCATGCGTGCGGACGGTGACGGGGTAGGAGGCGGGGCCGTCACCCACGCTGGTGCCCGCCAGGACCCAGATGCGGTACTCGGTCCAGCGCCGCAACTCGTCCAGTACAAAAGTCGTCTGATTCAGTTTGACGACCGTCGCCTCAGAATCCCCCCTCCCAGACTCCACACACAGCAGCTTGTAGTACGCGATCCGTCCGTTGGCGCGCTCGGCGGGCGGCGGCGCCCACGCCACGCGCACGGCCGTGGGCGACACGGCCAGCGCCGTCACATTCATGGGGGGCGCTCCGGGAACTAAACAAGCTCAATGGTAAGGAGCGGCCGGCACAGATCAGCGGATCCGTGCCAACACCTGCAACTGAAATGACGCGCGAGCCTCGTCGCGCGCCGCGTTATACCCAACACACAGCCGACCTATCCGACGCAATCACTGAATGCGATTGAAACAAAAAATAAAATGTGCCCAAAACCAAAATGTAAAAAAAACGACATCAGTCGTCAAAATAAACGAGCATGCACTTTTTGTTAGTGTGGTGTGATTGTAGGATCCGCTCGCCCATACATCTCTAAGTCTCATCCGTCACACTTCCCCTGTTGGAAGAAAATTGTGATGATTATGTTCTAGCTTACGACGCGGAGAACACTATGTTTTATCCCAGTGATAGATGACGCGGCAGTCGGCAGATCGAGACAATGTGATTGATGGAGCCCGATGAACTTAATGACATGAGCCAAGATTTCCAAATGTCGTCCGCGTCGTCGGCGTTTGAATAAAAAATGTCATCCGAGGCGTTAACCTCGTATTTAAAAGTCTGACCTACGAACAACATAAAGCTACTACTAAGGTACCGTGTACGCTTTCAATTAAGCAAATTGTGAACAAGTTCGACAGTTCCGTTGAGTCGCGCAATCAAGTGACGGCGTACACTTTACCGTTTCGACAAATTTACGATTACAAAACACATATTGTGATATAAAACTTGGTGCTTGTGCTGAATTACTGGCAGCGTGCCGGGCAGGTGCTCTTATGTGAAATATTACATTAGGAGTTACCTGGTACACCCACAATAGGTTCACTCTCTCATATTCTCAAGCAATGATTGGGAAAGAGCCACTTTGTGAATTGCACAAATAACAAAACGTTCGTGAATTCTTTACACACAACTGTTGAAAGCGTTTTACATAAATTGTTTTGGTAAGCGAACTTTTATTGTGGAAAGCGAGTAAAAAGTATGTAAATTATTCCATATTGAAAGAATTGGAGATCCGTTTGTTTCGAAATGGGATCCGTCTGATCTGGGGGTGTAGTGGCTCGTTCCCCCCCATCCTATCTACCACTCACTCGTCACGAGACGTCACCCCGCGTGTGCGCTGTGCCACATACCGTATTGCTTGGTGCGCACGGCGATGGGCGGCGTGGTGGCGCCCTCCCCGCGCTGCGAGCGCGCCGCCAGCCAGATGTAGTACAGCGTGTTGGGGTACAGGCCGTTCAGTGTGTACGTCTCCGTTATTGGTATCCGCCTGGGACAAGTTTATGATGGGTAAAGTATATTTTATATAAAACTAACTTTTTATCAAGCACCAAAAATAAAAGAGGATGAATGAAATACGGCGAAAATCTAAAGTTTATGCCAGTAACGTTTTTTTTTCGAATTTTCCATGTTGGCAACACAGGATTTTCTGAAGTTGTGACCAATCCTCAAAATAAGTATACCGGTAGAATTACCCGAAGAAACCCTTTCACAAAGAAAATACCTAAAACCCTAAGTTCGTCCCTGTAAGAGGGGCGGAGTTAAGGTCAAGGCATTTATGACACATAAAGTTTATGAAATAAACAAATAGCATTTGAGCTTCAAAAGCCCTTTTCGATACTAATTGTCAACGAAAATTGCCAAAATCATGATCACGAAGACCAACTCCTTACTTCCGATGGTGTTCCTTGGCATACGTGTCGTTCCAGTACAGTTCGTACGACACTATGTTGTCCCCGGCGTGAGCTGGTCTTCTCCACGAGAGGGTCACTGACGTCTCGCCGGCTTCCACTGCTAGCAGGTTTGAAGGTTGGGATGGGACTCCTAGTAACAGATCATAGAATTAAAATGATAGACAGAAAAAGAAGCGGTGAAATACCAACGCACTGCAACAAACTACAACGCATCTTCTTACGAATAATTTGCTTGGAATCTTGGTCATAATGGATTTTATATTATGATATAAAATGATATGTCACCAAATGATATGTCATTTGGTGGAAATCAACATACCAAAGTTTTTGGATATTTTTAGATAGTTGAGAGTTTACAAACAACTAGGATTATTACACAGATATAAGATATATTTGGTATCATTTCATACGCTGTCTTCCAGAAGTTACAGCAGTGATATTCAACACCTTGTTTCAAGAAGGATTTCACCACATATATTTTGAACAATGTGTCACGTTTTAAAAAAGTAGGTTGATTACTACCGACAAAACTTTCCAAATCTGGCGAACCACTAAAAGTATAGCTACAGTTTATTAGCAAATTGACATATTTAGCCAACGTTTGTTTCTTACTAAATGAAAACAAGTTGACTACGTTGAGGAGGAGTTTTTTGACGCCATTTTAATGAAAACAATGAATAAATAAACCAACATACCTTGCTGAGTCTTCACCTGTACCGGCGCCGAGATAGGCCCCGGGCCCACAGAGGTGAACGCCTGCACACGTATAGTGTACACGGTGTGCGGGGTCAGCTCGCTTATCGTGGTTAGATGACTGTTGTCCATCTGTAATAGAGGGTAGGTCGTAACTTTGGAGTTTATGCTTGAGTGAACTATTCACTCGAGTCGATGCTCATTTTTGTTTCACTCGACGTTCAGTTTTAACTCATTTTGTGTTCAAACTTCTCACTTCGAGTGAAAGAATGAAAGAAAAAAAAATCAAAAGAAAATCGCCTGAATTCAGCATTATGGATGTTTATTGTAGACTTGTTTAAGCAGTGATAGCCTAGTGGTGTGACCGTCAGACTGCCAAGTCATAGGTATCAATTTCGAACTCAAGACATACCCCTCTGATTTTTCGGATTCATGTGCGTATTGTATAATATCACTTGCTTCGGTGAAGGAAAACACCGTGAGGAAACCAGCATGCCCTGATATATTTCTCGACGACTTGTAAAGCCAAGTCAGAGACATAAAACTCTACCACCAGGTTAGGACTAACCACACGGTAAAGAAAGAAGGATTACAGACTTCATAATAAACAGTAAAAAGTTTTCAGTCCGACAGAATTTCTAACTTTTGATTTGCAAACACACACAGTCACAGTCATATGTGAAAAAAAATTAAAAAGTAAAAAAATGTTGGAAATAAAAGGTAGGTATGATTGAACCCATTAAGCCTTCAATCACTGTATAAGAGCATTATTTATCTCTGTATAAATTAGCAGAATCACAATAATACATATTATATTTAGAACTTACCATTTGTGAATGCCACGACTGCAATGGTTGCGAAGGGTCCGTTGTGTAGTAGATTTTGTAACCCTGAAAAGGAGTTTATGTGTAAATATTTCCTCAACTAAATTTTCAACGTTTTATTTCTCACTTGCTTACGCCCGCGGCTTCGCCCGCGTGGAGTTTGATAATTGTCCCACGGGATCATACTTCCGGGATCCAGGTTATAAACTATTTGAGTGCTAAATTTCATCCAAATCTGTTCAGTAGTTTTTGCGTGAAAGAGTAATAAACATCCATATACATCCAGATATCCGTACATCCTCACAAACGTTCGCATTTATAATATTAATAGGATTCCTATAAGTATAACAGTTTACCGATAGCTTTTCGGAAATCTCCGGAATTTCTCGTCCTACTTCTCATACAATTAGTAAAATACTTGCACTTTCATCAAAGCCGAATTTACGAGATCTAAGTGCCTATATCCAAACTTCGGGGTAAGGCGATCAAATCTTGCAATCTAATTTGAGCAGAAACTACATTTAGATTTAGTTACCGTAACTTGTCCGTTGGGCGTTTCCGGCTCATCCCACTGAATAACCATTGTGCTAGAGCTCAGAGGACGAACTTGAACGTTCCTTGGTGCTGAACCGGGTTCTAAGAAAAAAAAAAAACAATTTTATAGTGATGTGACATTTAGTTTGGGCTGTCAACCCCACGTTAGTCGATTATTGTTAACCACTGCTGCATGCTTATGTTTTTTTTCTATGAGACAAACATTCCAAATTTAAACCTGTCTGAATATAATAAAAAAATATTTGGAAAAAGTTCTGTCATTTAAAAAGAAACGAAAAATTTCTTGGATGATACACGTGTTTACTTTCTAAATTCGAGCAAATAAGTAATTTTATATTAGAATACTAAGAGCCTTTTCATAAATGTAAGTAATTCAATTCCAAGTTTAGAATTCATCTTGACAGACTAAGTACCCAATATATTCATTCACTACATTTGGGCTTTGATTGACACAGAATGTAAAGGTTATAAACAATTAAAAATACGACACAGTTGTTAAATAACAATTCATAAAATTAACACCAAGAACAAGCCATTAAGATGAAAACATACAAAACACAAAGATTGAAAAACAGATGTAAAAACTACAACGTCTTTTGTTATAAACGCCAAGAAAATCAAAGAGAAAAAAGATGGTAGTCTTATTTCATGAACCGTAAAACATAATGCCGGTCTGACTCCTACGGAATTGCTCGGCACAAATACTATCAAAAGTATCAAACACCCTACCGCTATTATCTCAGACACAATAACACGTAAACATCCCGATGTTAAATTAAGAAGCGACTCGACTCATCTCAATTATGTACAAAATGAAAATAAAAATAATAGCACAATAACCGTCGGGGGCACAATGCCTGTCTTAATAGGATTTGTAATCGCAGCCTCTAACACGAAAAACGGGGCGTCACTCAATGAAAAAATCTCTTTTCTGTTTATAATACTCGCGAAGGGCGAAACAATAAAAGTTTCGGGACTGTGCAATATTAAAACGCTATAATCTTGTTTGGGTCCAGAATCCGGGTCGGCGACGTCAGACCAAACTTTTCCTTTATTAGAAATGTAAAGAATATCAAAAGACCTGTTGGTAATTTTATATACCAACGTTTTCATTAGCAATTCATCCAAGTTTTTATTTTGTCTGTTTTGTGACATCGCGCTACGGGGACGTGGGCGACGCTCCACGACTCAAATTTAATATATTTTGCTGAGGGAAATTAGATATGATGGTTTAACATTTACGAAGCGAGAAACGTTCGGGGCGTGGATAAAGAAATGAAATTCCACCACAGGGTAATTGTACGGTAAATATTTAATATGTAATTGAGGCGAACGAGCAGTCACAACAATTTGTCACGTATTGCGACAAATACAATAAACATGCAAATTATTAACAGATTAACCCTTTGTCCAAGCGAGAGCTACACCCAGTCAACTGATTAAATGTATTAAATTACGAGACAACCTACATAACATGCTATCAATGCCCAGATTTTAGGATTTTAGAAGTAGACCCACAAACAACGCCGTTACGTACTGATATACGAAAATTCATAATAGTATACTTACTGGCACCTCCATACAAGGAATCCACTGCAAGAGAGCAAGGAAACAAATAACAGTATTAGTAAGTTGAAGTCACGTGAACAGTCACACACAAATCACACAAACGGTGCCGCAGAAGATACTTTAAAACGTGTGACACAAACTGACCGCTCATCTGATCCTAACATCGATAAAAACGAAATGGTGCATGATTTAAAGAACAGAAAGTATTACGCTCTACATCTACATACTAACAACAAAAGTAAATGTGCAAATAAAATAAAAGTCTATGATAATCCAGAAGCGAACTTACATGAAGCATCGGCGGATGTCGTACATCGGTTATACGCGTAGGCATGAAAAGACGGTCAAAGAAAATACCTTAAAACTGAGAATTGAGCGCAAGAAACGTAAAACAAATCTATTTACCCAATTCAAAGCAAGTCAAATTAATTTTATACTTGACAAAATTGAAAGCGAGACAAGAGAAAATGAAATTATAACAAGCGTATGGGTAAATGCGTAGAAATGATAATTTTTCATCGTCTATTATAAATTGGGATTATTAAGAAGATTGCGTTATTAAGATGATTTATAAATCTCGTTCGTCATAAGTAAGTGGAGAAGAGAAGATAATCTTGAGAGGGGCCCGATAGAACATGATATTGATGTCGTTAATTATACTAACGGGGTTCTAAATTCGCGAGAAACTTTACACTTTTAATTTTTAAAGAAGAAAGCTTTTCGTTCGTTTTCTATTATTTCGGTTAATATAGACGCTTAGTGAGATAATAAAATAAGAATTGCAACAATTAAGTCCGTTTTTTTTCGTCACGTGACACATGTCACTTACCACGTATTTTTACCTACGTCTCTTGCCGTTATGCCCGTCGTGTTGTATATTTTTGTTAAACTAAATGTAAGCTGAGTTTTTTAATAATAAACGTTAAAAAAGGTAGTGAAACTGAACGCGATCAAAACATCTAGAAACTGCCTTCAAGATCTGTCAATGCCATCATTGCTATGGAATATTGACAGTGACAGTTAAACGCGGTTTAGATGTTTCAATCAGCCGCCTTCAGTTCCATAGGTGGATTCGCCTTTTAGTTAAAAGATCCTATGATCTATTAACAATTCAATGCTTATGAAATACCCCATGATTACCCTTGTCAAAAACCTCATTTACAAACTGTGAGTTGCGGTACAACCCCAGTCTGTTATACAATACAATACAAACTGTGTTTCACTCGAAGTACACACACTCTCCTACTACTAAATGCCTGTACATACCAGTTTCTCCTGTCGTTATGACTGCTGGAGCTGAAGGTGGACCTCTGCCGATGTTGTTGACCGCTATGACGTACATCTCATACTCAGTGTAAGGTGACAAGTTGGTTACCGAGTAGTACTGTGTGATCACTCCCGAGATCTCGCTGAAAGCCTGTCGAAGAAAGTTGGTAGTTGAAAAAAAAAGTTATTTCAAATTATTAATACTCGTTTAAAGATAATGATGATACGAAAAATGAAGGCTTAAATCATACAGAAAGAAAGACGTAAGCGGAAGGTCAGTTCTTTCTGTTTATGGTAATAAGGACCAGTCCTTCTTCTTCCTGTGTCTGTCGCAATGTCTCTTGGCATGTGAAATCGAGAATTCTTAGAAAAAAAAAACACATTTACTTACTTCAATAATTTTAATTTAATAAAGGCAAGTTTACTACACATGGACGATTTATATCTCTGCATACAGAATAAAATATTGGATACTGTTTTTCGTTCATCCGTACTCATTCAGTGTAGTATGCAGTAATACATTGTTTTCTGGAAAAGCAGATTAACTTGGTCTCGATTTCCAGTAATTAAATAAAACCAGCTTGGCATATCTATCATTAATTTACTGAAATGTAATTAAGCATGGAAATGCGACGTTACAATAAACACGTCATAATAATCCCTACTACATATTTTCAACCCTACCGATGCTCGTGTCATATGACATAAACATTTTGATGTTGTCCAACTTATGTCATATTTGACGTCTTACCTGATTAGCGTATTTCGGCTTGTACTGAATGACGTAGTACTGCGGTTCTTCCGGGCCGTTATAGGTCCACGTGAGACGGACTGTTGTCGCCGTCACTTCTGAAGAACGGACCTCTGAAGGCGGGCCCGGTAGTGCTGGCAAAATAAATAATTATTAGAACATTTCATACAAAAATTTATGAATACATTTTCACATAAATCGATGCGAAAACTGTCTCAGTGAATTTCACATGATTCTATACCCCCAGAGCATTTTTCGTCTAGAGTATTGTGTGACTAGTGTTTCTTATAAAAGTGCAATACCTACGAGGTCGAAATGATTTAAAGATCTGATTATAACTATATAGCATGAAAAGAAGAGAAAGTAGAGTGGAAGAAGATGTAGATTGCGGAAGACTGGCGCTGGCTAAAAAAGTCTGATAGGCAATAGCTGCTCAAAATATTCTAGATTTTCGAGTACTTGCACCAAGTTATGCAATGCCTTGATTTGTTGGCAGGAGACATCTAAAGTTCTCCCAGAATTTATGTCAATCTCGACTTAGGATTCTAGTACACATGTTTTAATGATCAATAACATTGCTGACATCATCTCAAAGCTTTATACCGAAGAAATTAACGTCAACAGCGTTAATACGAAGCCATAAACAAACAAAGCCTGTATTGTATGACATCACACATCACAATATATAACACACAACAATAATTATGTTTAACGTTTAAACATTCATAAACAGTAATTGTCACATTAATAGTGGATCCAAATTAATTGATGTTTAATTGTTTCGCTTTAATACGCTTAAATATTAATGCATTGCGGCATACTATACTGATCTATAATTATTATTTTAATTCAGGTCGACGCTCGAATAGGACACTCGATTTAATTGTTATGTTGACATTTAATCTGATAATTTTTAAATGGAAATAATCAAAGTTAATGTCCGTCAATATTTTATGACTATTCAAAACTAATGATGTCATGACGTTTTATGTTACTCGCAGCGTTCAAAGGGTTATGGGGTCGATTTAATTTTCTTTTAAAATAATGCATTCTTTCGTACATACAGCAGAGGGCCATGACAAGTGACAATGGCTTAGCGTTTCAAATTTCTACACGATTGACATTTTTTGGGTAGTAGGTAGATGTGTCAATCCAATATATTTTTGACATTCCATCATTCCATTCGCTGTTATAATGTCACTTTGTCTATGCCGCATAAGGTTTAATTTTTCTGTTTCACTTAGTACAGACGCCAGCACATTAAACTACTACAATCTTTCAAATTTCATTAATATATTTTCAACTTTATCGCTAAAAAATTAGGTTTAAAGTTGATTGGGAAAATTTGACAGTTTCGGGTAGCTTGGTGTGCTGGCACATCATTTTAAAATTCCCAGAAAAAGTCATTAGTGAGTGAGCCATCTATAAAAGTTTGTCTTGGCTAATATTTACCGACATTTTGTGTTCACTCGACCGGTCAACAATATATGTATCAATAATTGAAAATTTCACACCATAATAACTTGTTTGTCATTGCTAAAATGTATCTGCAGTCAAGGAATGACTAGGAGCTGAGATCATTTTTTTACTTTAACCTTTGAAATCTTTACGTCTGACTTTTTGAAAAGGTGAGATGTGAAGCGGAGAGGAAGATTTCCAAAAAAAAATCCTCTCCGCATTGCTTAAGTATTTCATTCAAATGTACAGTCTCCGCATTACCTATTTGCTCTTCTCTCACCACTTCTTCTTTGTCAGTTCTCTTTCTCATGTTCTTGTTATCATGTTCTAGAACTACACGAACAAAAATAACAAGCTGCGTACGATTAAACCGTCCATCAACCGAAAGTTAACGAACACTAAACGCATCAAACATCCTAATCCTTCTAAAATTAAATTGAGAAAACGTTGCTTCGAGTAACAATAATTAATCATTAATCAAGCTGACATTCGTTTGTCTCCCGGGCTCGCGCAACTTTCCAACCCTTTCAATTATGAATTATAACACTAATTCATAATGGATGTCTTCTCGCCTTGCCGCAATTTATCAAATTGATTTTCCTAAATCCCTCTTTCCACCGGCAAAGTTATTACCATAAATTTGCAACAGTTATCCCAAGAAATTATGAGTGTAATTTGATTGAGTCACTCATCTACTCGACTCGTAGTCGCGAGAAATTGTTCAGATTAATTTAGAGCATACTAGGGTTAAGTTGTGATCGGGTTTAAAAAGTTACCAGGAACATAGAGTGGAGGGATTGATCGGTGTATCGAATGTTGATTTGAATTTTTGAAAATAGAACGCAGTGTTTCATTTGAATATTGTTTTGAGTTTCGTGGTAGTGATGTTAATAGCATGTGATTTGTTTTATAACAACATAAATTGCATTTTATTCCAAGTATTACTTTTTAGGTTTAGTGATAAATTCGGTCATGATCGATTGGAATTTTCAGAAAAATGAACTCATATGCTGATTTATATCCAGACATTACAAACAGTCAAATGAAATGGCAAATTGATGTTGTCACGTTGACATCCTTTGAAAGTCGTCAAATGATGTACAACTGTCAAAGCATGACAGTTGTGATTTAAATTGACGGATAATTCAAGTCAATGTACCCAGAAATATTTTTTCTGCCGTAACTTAGCCATCGTATTGTAGCTCCATAGATAAAATGTGCAAACCTAGTTTTTGGTTACCTCAAATCTCTTAAAGTGTCATTGTATTCAAACATAAACTAAATATGTAGAAACCGTCTTCAATGAATGAAAATGTCATCGTATATAGAAGTACTTACACTGCACTTTGACCTCCGCCACGGCTTCGATAACACCAAGCACACTAGCGGCCTCACACGTGTAGTTTGCAGACTCCCTGATATCTTCCAACTTGAGGGTGTTTAGGCCTAGAGGTGGGTTGTCTTCTGGTGTCAACCATTTTGTTAAACCTGGTAGGGACAAAAAGTGTGTTTTATGGGTAGAACCTTTAGGGATTAACCACAATTATCGGCGTAGACTCGTTATCGGTTAGAGAAGCCATTCGCTTTTGATTCGGTTCGGACAACGCGAAGATTTATTCGCTTTTATGATCGGCTGTAACCGGTGCCACGTCGATACTTCGATAGGTAAGGTCACTTTCTAAAATAAATAGTAGGTATGATTTCATTTTCTATATAATTTTCTGATCTGATTTCTTTAAAAGTGTTTTCGACCAACTTGTTATAAAATTGTGATTTTTTTTCTGGAATAACAGATTATTTATTTAAAAACCATGTTAATAGCGGCATCTCTCACGGTACCTATATTGCACAAGCAGAGTTATTGGCGAAATTAGGATTCCTATACAGGGTAGAAGGGATACCGACACAAAACCGTTTGATGAATGAAAAATTTCGGGGGGGGGGGGTTAGGATGATGTAATGAGTTCGTGGTAACCGTTTTCGCGTCAGTGTCGTTACCACCCTGTATACAAAAGCCCGACACAAATTTTCGAGCGGTAGACCACCACATACAGTACCTTTAGTACCTTTTCAGCCTGTTTCTCATACCTCTATAAACACATAAACGGAGCTAGTGAATTCTCGCACTCCGCTGTAATTATAATAAATATCTAGAAATGTTGATCAAATACCTTTCCTCCACTTCACAGTGGGCATGGGCGATCCGAAGGCCACACACTTGAGCGTCAGGTTCCCGCCCAGCATCACCTCTGACTTCGGGGGCGGCGGTATCGAAAACTGCGGGGCTACGCGTCTCACTGTGGACAAGAAGACATTTGTATTAAGATCGCCATTGTAAAGTAAGAGAACTGGATTGTTAAGCAAAAATATGCTTTCAATTTATTCATCACAATGTTACAATCAATCTTGAATACCATGGTAGGGAAGGGTTGGTAAAAAATGTGGCATACGCCAAATAAACAAATTTTCTTTCTTTAAAATGTTGAAAAACAAGATGGCAATCCTGATCATTCAATTCACACTCACACAGACACAAACACCCACGCAAAGACTCTCAAACTCAATACGGGCTTCTTTAAACGCTTTTAATATTTTTTTTGTTGTTACTATAGTTTATTTTTTGTTAATCTTATTGCATAAGATTCTGTAATATCTCCACTTGGGAGAGCGCACTGGCTCCTGTAACACAGGTCTATCACCTAACACAGGAGTAAGGATCTTCATACAATTCTGTAACCACTTTCTTGTGTAATAAAAATTATTGATTTTGATTAATCACTTCCCTGACAGTTACACCTAGATATTCAACCTCCTTTGTTATTCACAAAGCTTTTGACACGTCAAAATATATCATCACGGATTAACATCCCTAATTCACGTCCGTTATCTAAACTAGCTCGTGAACCCGTCACTCCTCCATTACCTCTCCATAATACGTCAGAAGTGGGATGGAGTTATGTGCGTAACAATTGTACTACTTCAGACGACCAATGGGCGTCACTAACGGTGCTCATTAACATTGAGTATTATGGGGGTGTTAGTGAGGGGGGAGGGGAGGTAAGGTGCGTTCATATTGGTAGTAAGTACTGGTAAAGAGGAATATTGATGTAGTGATTCGCTTTACTGCTTTCGCTTTTTGATTGAGACTGCTTCGTCGATCTAGTGGTCGCAAGCGCGACTGATGAGGTCTTGGGTTGGGCAAAGTGTGTGTTATTGAGTTTTTCCATCAGGAATTTCTCAGTAGCAGCCACCGAGTCTGGATTTGTGCCCAGTTGATGGCAGTAGGCTCGCCCCCTATTAAATGGTTTTTTTTTTCTATAATTGGCGAAATGTGGGTGGATTATTAGGTACACCTCTGTCTAACCCTTTGGGGATTACATGCGTGATGTTATGTTATGATTCGCTTTACTGTTGTAATTTATTCATGGCGGTGAAACAAAATATAATGAGAAAGGAAACCGCCATGTCTTACAAACAAATAATATAACATGTGACATCGAGCACCCTGCACTCTCATTTGGTGGATTTATATCCACTCTCTCTCATACTCAGGAGGCCTGTTTCCCAGCATTCCTAGCAGAGAGATCTCTATAGGCTGATTTACGATTTTTGCTATGCGATGGGGCCTGCCCAAATCAACGTCAGCCTTGAAGGCACAAACGCAGTAAATCTAGAAAACCAAATTTCAGACTGTCTGCGCCGAAAAATACTTTTTAAATAGTTGCCATCAGTCTTTTCACAAGCATATTTAGATCACCATTCAACCCATCCAAAACAGAAGTTAAAACATCCCATATCCAAAACTCCACAAATAACAGAAACGATTTACCCAAACATTTGCTCGTTGACTCTGTGTCATTGGCTATAAAGCTCAGTGGCGTGAATCAGGTTAACGATACAATCGTATGCGTTGACTAGCTAGTATTAGTAAGGTATTGCGGCTCCCGACCCGAATCATTACGCCTGACGCCGATTAGAGCCCGCAATGGAAAGGTAATTGACTGTAATTGTCGCTAAGAGAGCTCGTTCAAGGGTTTTGGTTGTTTGTTAGTAGGTCTTTAGCTATTTGTTACCTACCTAGGTTGGTATTTCGGTCTCTCTTTAATAGTAAAAGAAGGAAAGAGACACACAGCGAAAGTGAGTAAACCTAACTCCGATACAATGTTATCGTACTTTTAAACGTTCTTATCAATACTAAATAAAGAATTTCTATGTAGTTATTAAAGTATGAAATATATCCGCGAAAATGTTATGCACTTTAAGGTTAATTTCTTCTTGCAACTTGAATAAGAATTGTCAGCATTTTGACTGAAAATGACAGTTCGAAAAGGTGACATTTATTTATATTTATTTATTTATTTAATTTAATTACTACGGTTTAAAACCAATTACAGTAACTAAAGCACAAAAACTACTAAACATAAACAAAAATGGACTAAAATGGAAAACAGAAAACAGATAAATATAAAAAAATATAAAAATGAGTCAGGTACTCTGTCATGAATCCCTCTCACAGTACTTCTGACATGCCAATAAAATCTTTGTCCATTCATCCGCAAATAGATCGTTTGTTGGATGAGAATCCAAGAGATCATTAAGTGCAGCCAGAGTTCGACATGCGCTCACTAAGTGGGAAAGGAATTGAACTTGCTTTAAGCCTCCTCTCTGGCAACAGAGTGGACTATAATCCACCAAGCAGGCCCAGTGCGGGTTAGTGGACACGTCACACGTCAGTTTTTGGTTCATTTCCTTCATTACGTTAATTCACCAGCGTCCATTGATTCACCAAGTCCACAACCAGGTTTGCAGTAACCCACTTGAGCCCTATCTCACATAATTACCTACTCGTCTCTCCACTATCGTAAGCCGTGCATTTTTAAAAGGCACGCCATGAAAGGGCCCTTACCTGAACAGGCTCGTGACCTCAATGAGTGGGAAAAGGATTATTTATTTAGCATTCTCTTGCCTTCTTGTGCGGTGGTATGGAAAATATATTGTACAGACTACAGCACATCGAGCTACTACAATCTGTCAAATTTCTTTAATAGATTTTCAACTTTATCGCTAAAGCATTAGTAGGTTGATTGGAAAAATTTGACATTTTCGGGTAGTTTTAGGTGCTGGCATCTGTACCTAGCTTACATTTTGTTGAACTTACAATGTCATCGGCCTTGCCTTTCCCTAACTATGTTGGGGTCGGCTTTTAGTCTAACCAGATGAAGCTGAGTAACAGTATTTTACATGGAGCGACTGCCTATCTGGCCTTCACAACTCAGTTACCGGGTAATACGATACCCCTTGGTAAGAGATTTCAATGAAGTTTACCTACAATGGTACGAGAGGTTCCAATTCGTAGTCAGTACAAAAATTGTCTATGTAATCATAAATGTAAAACTGCCTTAGCACAAAAGAGTGTTTTGGGACTGGCTCCACGTATTTGTCTTTTTTCGGGGGTAGGTGTGAAAAAGTTTAGACGTTTTTAAAAATACGGAATTTTATTTAAAATATATATAATATAATTAATTGAAAAACTTATAAAGTTTACGTCACAAATTACTCCACAACAGTTACATAACAAGTACTCTCGTTTGTGGCACATTTATGTGACATAGAGGAGTAATTATTCACCACCTGCCAGCTGTTTAACTACACCACATTATCAGTTTGAGAAGCACTTCACAACACACAATGTCACAGTTTGCCGAAGTCCTGGCTGCGCAGAAAACACTGGAGGAAAACTTCTTGAAGAAGATGGGTGAGCTTGAGGCACAGATACAGTGCGCCGGTCCTGCCAAGGATACAGTGGCAAAGATAGCTGAGGAGTTTCGTGGCTTTCGGGAGCTTGTGTTCTCCATGCTTGGTCTGCTGCGGAGCCAAATTAACGAGTGTGCCAAGCAAATTGATGGCTTGGAGACCAGGCACCGACGGAAAGCATTGGTTATCCAAGGGCTCGCTGAAGCAGACAACGAAGACTGCACAGCGGTTATCTTGGATGTTTTACATACCAAGCTGGCACTAAGTAACATCACGGCATCTTCACTTAAAGCCTGTCACAGATTGGGGGCCCTCAGCAAGGATCATCACAGGCCTATCCTTGTCAGGTTTGCCAGTGTAGACTTGAAGTCATTGGTTTGGAAGGCAAAAAAAGGCTTGAAAGGCTCCAAAATGTCTATGAAGGAGTTCTTGACTAGGACCAGGCAAACTGTCTTCAGTAAGGCACGGGAACACTTCAGCATGCGGTCGTGTTGGACTCAAGACGGGGTTATCTACATAAAGGCTCCTGACGGAAAGCGGCACAAGGTAATTTCTTTTGATGAGCTGAAACCCTTGGTAGCCCAGTATCCCAAGGCCCCGGACGCGGCTCCTTCTACGACTGGAAGAGATGGTGCTGCCGCGAATCTGAAAAACACAACACGAAAATAATTATAGGTCAGAGTGTTTGTTGTTTTATTGTTGTTTCTTGATTAGTAGTTATAGATTCCAAAATTTTTACTTGCCAGTTTGTAGTTGTCCTGTCTTATACTTGTTTTTCTTATGTTCTTTACCTCAACTGTTTATTTCTGTTTCTTTATTATTAATAGGTGTACTGGTAGTTAGATACCTTCAACTGTGTTTATTTTTCTTTTATTTGAGTGATTGTTCTGTATATTGTTGGTGAATGTCAGCTTCAGCTTGTCAAATTGACATTTAGAAATAATTAAGTGACAGTGACGTTCCAAGTTTACGTTTTGAAATGATGAGTCTGGTAAATGTTTCACACACAGATTTTAATATCAGTATCGTTTCGTTCCATGTGCAACATTCACATAATTTTCAGTTGGGTGTGTTATCTCCTTCTTTTTCTTTAGTTAACTTTTATTTTATTTTTGTCTTTGGGTCTGGGAACTACATCTTTCACTTTTCATTTTGTGTTTTGCTGTGTACATGTGCCATGTTCTACGCTTGTTTTATTGTTTCTAGTGTTGGTGTTAGCTGGCGGGTGGTGCAGAGTTGTGCACCTTTTAGTCATTGTTTTGTTTTTAGTAACAGCTTAATTGTAATTTTCCATATATATTATATATTTATTGTTATTTATTACGTATATATTTTATGTCAGACAATGAAACTTTTTTATCCGCGGATGAATCTGCTCCTTGTTCAAGCGATGGAAGCTTTTGTTCCTTCAATGATACTCTTGGTGACTTTTTGCAACAAAAATTTAATGATACGTCTAATAGGTTGATGAATGTGTGTCATATTAATGCTCAAAGCGTTCCGAGCCACTATGGTGAGCTGTACGACGCCTTTAACAACAGCAACGTTCACGCCATCCTGATTTCCGAAACTTGGCTTAAACCACATCTCCTGTCCACTACCTACCCTCTTACTGGTTTCATTCTTATACGGAATGACAGGATTGGTAAGGGAGGGGGTGGTGTGGCGATATACCTCCGTAGTGACTTTCCGTATAAAATACTTGCTTCTTCCTCATCACACTATTCTGCTTCTGCCGAGTTTATTTTCCTTGAAGTCTGTGTCAAAGGAGCCAAAACTGTTATTGGTGTCGTTTACTGTCCTCCCACTATTGATTACTTCACTGAATTCGAATCAGTACTTGAATCTCTGGGTTCAGAGTATGCACACCATATCATCATGGGTGACTTCAACACTAATCTACTTGCCCGTAACGCCCCTCGATCCCTTAAACTCCTCCATCTTATCGAGTCGGTTAGTCTGCACGTGTTGCCGCTCCAACCTACCCACCATAACACTGCTGGTGATGACACCTGGCTCGATCTGATCCTCACCTCAAATCCTTCCCTCGTACCCTCCCATGGTCAACATGACGCTCCTGGCTTTTCTCATCACGACATGATTTTCCTTTCATATATCCTGAAACCTCCCAAACCCAAACCCAAGGTTCTGTACAGGCGTTGTTTTGCGCGGATGAATGTTGAGGAGCTCAAGGAGGATGCATCCTTGATTGATTGGGAGCCTATGTTGGAAGCCACTTTAGTTGACGATAAGGTTGCGATATTTAATGATATTGTGGTCAACCTCTACAATACCCATGCTCCTATTAAAAAAGTTAAATGGAAACGTCCTCCTGCTCCATGGATGACAGAAGGGATACGGATGGCTATGCGACGTAGGGACCGTACATTTCGTAAATTCAAGAGGGATCGCACTGACGAGTACTGGTCACTATACAAAGTTGCAAGGAATAGGTGCAATCAGATGATACGCAACGGTAAACGCCGCCACATTCTGGATAATATAATTTCTTCCTCTTCTGCCGATACTTGGAAGTTTCTTAGAACTCTGGGTATCGGCAAACCGCGACCCTTAGACCTTCCAAATTCTATCGACCTGGACGAGCTTAACCGTCATTTTTCTTCTACTACCACCATGGATCGCTTAACCAAGCAACAAACTTTAGCCTTAATTTCTGGTCTTACGCGTCCACATATTAACCTCTTTTGCTTCGTTCCAGTTGAGCCGGGAGAGATCAAAAAAATCATTCTCTCAATCAAATCCAAAGCAGTGGGTTGTGATAATATCACCCGTGGTATGATCACTACTCTTCTGGATGATCTCCTACCTGCGATTACCCATATTGTGAATTTTTCCCTGTTTTCCGGAGTATTTCCTTCCCTGTGGCGCAAAGCCTATGTTTGTCCACTACCTAAGGTCCCTAATCCCTCTCTTCCTACCCATTTCCGTCCCATTTCGATCCTTCCCTTTCTGTCCAAAGTGCTTGAGGCCTGTGTGCACAAACAATTCTCTAATTTTGTCTATCGGAACTCGCTTATCAGCCCTCTTCAATCTGGGTTCAGGCCCGGGCACAGCACTGTTTCCGCCCTTCTTAAAGTGACTGGCGATATAAGGGCAGGACTGGAAGACACCAAGGTAACTGTACTTGTGCTGGTCGATTTCTCAAATGCCTTCAATACCGTTAGTCACGACATCCTGTTAGCCATTTTATCCCATGCTATGGTCTCTCCCGGAGCACTAGAATGGTTCTCCTCTTACCTTCAGGAACGTCAGCAGTCAGTTCATGTCGAGGATTCCTCATCATGTTGGTGTGATTTGGAAACTGGCGTTCCTCAAGGCGGTATTCTTTCTCCTCTTCTATTTTCTATCTTTATTAATCTCCTAACTTCTGAGCTTCAGTGTGCGTATCATCTGTATGCCGATGACTTGCAGTTGTACTGTCAGGGGAGGGTTGACGAAATAGCTGATCTGATCACCAGTTTAAATAGGGACCTGATGTCGATAAAAACCTGGTCCGATAAATTTGGTGTGTCAGTTAACCCTAATAAATGTCAGGCGATCATCATTGGGAGTTCTCGCAGTCTCAGTAAGTTGGACGGCACAACCTTGCCACCAGTTCTTTTTGACGGCACAGTCGTTCCATTTAGCGCTGATGTAAAGGATCTAGGCATGCATATTGATAGAACTTTGAAATGGCATACCCAAGTCGCTCGTGTCAGCCAGAAGGTTACTGGTACGTTGCGGGCTCTATACCGATTGAAAAACTTTCTACCCCCTAATACAAAAACAATGCTTGTACAGTCCTTAATTTTTCCTATTATCGATTATGGTGATGTGTGCTACTTTGACCTGAATGCGGATCTGCTCGACAAACTTGACCGTCTTCTAAACTACTGCATTCGATTCGTGTTCAATCTACGTAAATATGATCATGTCTCAGAGCAGCGGTCTCTACTTAAGTGGTTGCCCATACGTCAGCGTAGGGAGCAAAGGGCGCTAACCACCTTGTTTTCTTTCCTTATTTCTCCCTCTTCCCCTAGTTACCTTGCTCCCCACTTTCAATACATCTGTGCCAATCATAATAGGAGTCTGCGCTCATCTCAAAACCGAATTCTTCAATGTCCCTCTCACCGCACTGACTTCATTCACCGATCATTCTTCGTTCAGTCTATTTCTCTGTGGAATGCGCTTCCCCAGGAAATCAGGATGGCAACTAATCGTTTATCGTTCAAAATTAAAGTTCGCGAGTATATTCATAAAAAGCTGGCAGTTTCGTCACAGCGTTAATGTTTTCTTCATTGTTTGTCTTTTTATTTTAGTCCGTGTAAATTTCTATTTACATATATATAATATATTGATATATATTTATAGTATTTTGATATATCGTTATAGTATTTTATATATCCTTGTAGTTTAGCTAAATAATAAATTAAATTTTTGCATATATTTACACCTACCACTGTTTGTCTCTGCATCACCCAAAGGTTGACTGGTAGAAAATGCCTATGGCATTAAGTCCGCCTCTGTACTTTGTGCTTGAAGTGTATATAAATAAATAAATAAATATTTACAAAAAAATCCCAGATGCCTTAAAAAAAACGAAATGTTACACATTTCAAAAAACGAATGAAATCATTTCTAATCGATAAATGCTGTTACCACAGATATAGATAGTATATCTGTGTTTGTACGCCTCTTGGCATAACATAGCGCCCTGTCCTAAGTAAGATCTGTATTTATTATGTACTTATGTTAACAAATAATTAAATGATTGATGTTTAAGGCTGGTTGTTCGGGCCACTGACTACCCGTAGCGACTGTCAAAGATCTACAAATGTCAGCCGGGACCTACGGCTCAACGTGCTTTCCGAGGCACGGAGGGAACTCGGTATGTAAGGGAAAGTTTCCCATCTACGGACCGACGCAACAAACACTGCTTAACATTGAAGAATGACCCGTGCAGCTAAAAATGCGAATCTTTTATTATGGCCCTTCAGCTTAAAGTAGTATTAAAATAAATGGAGTTTTGCTCGTGTTTCTTCTTATTATTTTATCCTACACTTTGATCTGAAATATGTTAAGGTACTATCTACCAAAAGATTTCAGATCAAGCTAATCTTTTCCACGTGTAATGGATTTTTTCCGAGATTTAAATTTTTTGATCATTATTAGTGCTTTGTTTACCATTTATCTTTATCTATACATCTATAGATATAAATAAAATTGAAGTGTCTGTTTGTAATATTAAAATAACACCTTTTTACTGAATGCACATGAAAATATATACGGCACTTACAACAAAAACACATTTTTTTCAATTTTTGTCTGTCTGTTGTTTGTTCCGGCTAATCTCCGAAACGGCAGGACCGATTTAGACGGGACATTTACTGGCAGATAACTGATGTTATAAGGTCTAACATAGGCTACTTTTATTTTAGAAAAAAAATTAGGGTTCCGGGCAACAGCTAGTAGTAAATAAAACAAATTAAAACCAAAAATATGAACACCACAAAATGATTGTATAACATAACGCTTGTTTTCTCCAAAGGGTTAGGCAGAGGTATATCAACATTTCGCCAGTAATATTTAAGTCCCATGTAATAAGGGGCGAGCCTATTGCCATCAACCGAGCACAAATCCAGACTCCTTGGATGCTACTGAGAATGATGGAAAAACTTCCTGGATGGAAAAACCCACTAACACTTTTACCGACCTGGAAATCAAATCCAGTACCGCATGTTCAGCAGTCCCATTTGCGACCACTAGACCAGCGTGACAGTCATCTAATTATACAACGAGAAACAACAATTCGTCGTAGAAAAACAGGAGACCATGTTAATCAAGCTAATTAATGTCAAAAGAGTTATTTTACTGTCCGCCATTGCATTTGTACGAGAATGGTTGATACGGAGCAGGTCTCATTCAGTTCACATTTAATTAAAGTTTTTCATATTGTATTTGTTCAATACTAAAATAAGTTACTTATTAATACCCTTTATTTTAGTTTCGCGCATTAATACCTATTCTTCGTATTGTTCTCGTAATAAATGAATATTTTTATTTCATGTCTGTTGGATTAGGCGCCATTTTGGAATTAACAGTGCCCATTAGAGTCCTTTTAGTTAATGTTCTTGTGACAGTGGCAACAATATTGTAAAGAGAATTTAAAATATTCGTGATTTTATTTCTGTCAGTGGCAGAAACTGAACAGCCACCAACTAAAATAAGTTTCTTTAAACCGAAATAAAGATTTGGCCAGTCAGTCAGTCGGACACAACATAACTGTGAAAGAACACTAGAATGTTTTTTTTTCTTTTTAAACTACTATATTTGAGGTCGGCTTCCAGTCTAATCAGATGCAGCTAATGCCAGTATTTTACATGGAGTGACTGTCTATCTATCCTTCACACCTAGCTACTGGGCCTGGTTACTACTGGGTAATATGATACCCCTTGATTAAGGTGGTTGTCAGACTTTCGGGCCACTGACTATCTGTAAAAACTGAGAGCCGGGACCAGCTTAACGTGCTTTCCGGGGCACGGAGGAAACTCGGTATGTAATGGGTGGTCACCCATCAACGATTAACCTGAAGATCGACCCGAGCGGCTGTTATCATATTGCCGTGAGGACCACGCGTAATATTTATGGTGTTCATAATAAAATCAAATTAATAATGTAAAGCTGAAAGTTGTCGAAGAAATCTTATTTTGTTATAGAAAAAAAAGAAAGTATTTATTAAACTCAATGTGAGTTTAATAAATACTTTTTTTAATAATGAAATTAGTCGTTTCGCTAATAATCCCTTCATTGCAAATTCTCTGCTCCGAATCAACCAATATGAAAGCCTAGTTGACGTTAAGAAGTCAACGGCTCTAGGTGGATGAGGTGGATCCACGATAAGGACGTTTTCATCAGGCCAATTTGTGCCGAACGGCTTTCAATTTACCGGACTATCTCTTACCTACTCTGAATCTGGTACCCTTATGAAACCGTTCATTGAATTTTGTTCCAGTCAAACTGATTTTAAGTAATAATTTTTGTGAAATTGTATCGACAAAAAAACAAGATGGTGAAACATTTAAGTTGAATTACAATATACAAGGTATAAAAGGACCCTTCAAGAAGCCATCAACCAAGCTTTCTATACATCAAACTAAGTAACTCGACGCATAAAATATTGCTGGCAAACGACTTTTTTTTGAGGGTGAAAAATCACGGTTTACTTGTCTCATTGTAACGCACTCAAAACATTGCGCTGATGGATGCGTTGAATAGGTCACGGTGGCATTTAAAGTTAGATTATAACATTAAAATCTAGCATTAAAAAAAAAAACTTGTAAAAACGTTGGAACTTCAGCGTATGGTCTAGACAAAAAAAGAAAACGCAATGATAGGGAAAACAATTGCCTATCGGCTTCGTTAAAAGTACTTTTCAACCCATCACGATACT